>MU260925.1:55000-143262 GCA_020310875.1 Ceratopteris richardii | reverse complement strand
GAGAGAGAGAGAGAGAGAGAGAGAGAGAGAGAGAGAGAGAGAGAGAGAGAGAGAGAGAGAGAGAGAGAGAGAGAGAGAGAGAGAGAGAGAGAGAGAGAGAGAGAGAGAGAGAGAGAGAGAGAGAGAGAGAGAGAGAGAGAGAGAGAGAGAGAGAGAGAGAGAGAGAGAGAGAGAGAGAGAGGGAGAGAGAGGAGGAGAGAGGGGGGGTTGCGGGGGACTAGGGAGGAGGGAGGGGTGGTGAGGGGCGGGGGTGTGGGGCTGGCGGGTGCGGGGTCAGAGGGGAGAGAGAGAGAGAGAGAGAGAGTGAGAGAGAGAGAGAGAGAGAGAGAGAGAGAGAGAGAGAGAGAGAGAGAGAGAGAGAGAGAGAGAGAGAGAGAGAGAGAGAGAGAGAGAGAGAGAGAGAGAGAGAGAGAGAGAGAGAGAGAGGCAGGGTGGTGGAGGGCTGCGGGGGTGGGGAGAGAGAGAGCGGCGCAACACATATCTATGTTATAAAAAAGACAAAAGGGGCAAAAAGAGGAATCATCACTAGTTGACTCTTTGAGCCTGGGCCATGTATGACAGATTGCATGTTTTTCTTAGAACATATGCTGAAAATGTTAAGTTTCTTTTTGAGCTAACTAAGCTTTCTGCAACTATTTTTCTTGAGTATCCCTTTGGTTTGAGTTTTCATTCATCACTTGGGTCGTTGAAAGCATCCTTCGTGCACCGTCATGATAACAAGCAGTTCACGTGATCATTAACCTAGCCATTCATTATGATAGCGCTACATGCTGATTAGTAATGAATAATCGAAATCCTCCATTGAATATTCTTCCTATGAAACACACGGTTCACTGTCTTTTGGAAGAATATGCTTGAAAGAAGATAGATATTTGATCCCTATGCATGTCGCATTCAATTGAGTGATCTGTTGTTCCCCCTCATCCACACACATGAGGGCTATTCTAGGTTATCGCTCAATATTCTACTTGATTAAGATTTAGAGTCCCTTTGTCCTCTTCATGTGATTCCCTATATAATGACTTTGTCCTCTTCATGTGATTCCCTATCCCCACTCTACCCACCTTTCACGTAATTGAGTGAGTGCCTTGAAGTAGAAACTCGACACCCTAATGATTTAGAAGAAAGCACATATGATAGATATTTGGGTCTTCTTTAAGTCTGCAAAAGCACATGTCCAAGATCTAGATAGATTCAAAGAGAACCTCAAAACAAAGACTCTATATCCATGTGCAGGGGCCTAGCAGATGACACCCATCTTCCTAAGCTACGTAGAGTTATTTCAACCCTCCACCATTAAAAAATCCATACGGTGATCATTAAATATAATAAAATTCTTATTTCAAATAAGTGACAGGTCTTCTTCATACACATGTAAATATAAAGCCTAGAAGAGTTGATGATATAAAGTCAGTTATTTAGAATGGTTGCCTTGTTGATTCTCTTAATTCTGAGATTGATACATTTCATGAAGAAATATTAGTAACAAGCAACCTGATCCTCCTACAAATTTCACCCGTTCCATTTTTTTTTGTTTTCTCAGCATAAGTATTTTTTCTTTTAATGCAATACGATAACGATTATGATATTAGTTTACTAGATAACCATCTTCGATCATCTCTAGAACAGATGTTTTAAAATTATGATGGTTGGTTGATGAAATACATGTAAACGATTTCTCATCTCCTGTTGACATTAGGATTTAATGTCTGTCATATTTTTAGATCCTCTATAATCTCATCATTAGCTTCTATATACTGTTTAGTCGAAAATAGACTAAAGAGTAGATCTTTAGACGTAGAAAGGATGTTGCTACCATTGTCTATGTAGAATACGTAGTTTCTTTATACTCTAGTTGCTTCTCTAATCTGATTATTTAGAAATACGTTATCATGGAAATAAATGATCGTTCTCTAATCTGTGTTAATATTTCGCTTTGCTAGCACTCATTTTCATAGTGCCTCCATATCTACTTCACATTCCATTTAAACGGAACGACGCCTTTTCTCTGCTTGCACGCGCCTTTGTTGTAAAGATTATTGTCCCTCGTGATCCGCGCTTCTTATCTCTTCCACTCCCTTTTATTTCTTTTCTCCTCCAATCCTTTTTTTTTTTTGTTTTTGAAGACATAAAATTTGTTATTGGATAACCTCGGGTTTTCTACTTTCATAGTTGAGTTCTTAATATGCGAACAGAAAAGTTATGCACCGTACAGAGAAAATATGCGCCGTACTATTCAAATTAAATATGCGGCGTACAGAGCAAATATGTGCCGTACATTTATAACAAGACTGGATGCTAGAGTTTTCTTAGGTATGGAAATTCCTTTATAAAAGTACAACATGCCATCGTGTGCTCTATTCTGTATGTAGATTTTTATTGCTTTATTCTTCTGTTTCAAAGACATAAACTCCCTTGCAACAAGATCTTAGATTTGATTCCCATGGGTGCACCTTCAACCTTAACATTCGGCATTTTGATTTTGGCTAACATATCTTTAATATACTTCGTCTCAGTAAGATAGGAAGTATATGCTACTTCCAATCCAAGGAAGTAAAAAGTCAGCAATATTGAATTTCTCCTTCATTTGTAGCTTCATTCCTCTAACACCTTCAACATCATTACGTCCATATATATAAAAAAAAGTTATATGATGTCTCCATGTGATCCTTTGATGAAGGGAGAAGGATTTTCTTTGCTCACTACAAACCCTTTGTCCTGCAAATAACTTACAAACATATTATTCCAAGCTCTTGGAGCTTTTTGTATCCCATAAAAGGCCTTCCATAATATACGAACATGTTCATGACAATGTAAGTGTCCAAGCCCATTGGGTTGAGCTATGTATAACTCTTCTAAACTCTATGCACTGAGAAATGCATCCTTCATTTCTGTGTGATAGAGCTTCCAATTTTTGATAGATAAAATACTCATGAGTGCTATACTTTTTTCCATCCTTGCCATGAGAAAGAAGATTTCTTGAGATAGACAAGGATATATATATATATATATATATATATATATATATATATATATATATATATATATATATATATATATATATATATATATATATATATATATATATATAGAGAGAGAGAGAGAGAGAGAGAGAGAGAGAGAGAGAGAGAGATGGGTGGATTGGGAGTGGTGCACAGTTGAGTCTGTGATGAAGATCCATTTAAGTTTTGAAAACCGTGGAATTGATGAAGTAAATGAACGCTATGAAGAAACCATAAACATTTAGTGATTTTGGGAAAATAAAAATATTCCACTCATTTGGTTAGAAAAATCTCACATTCATTTTGAGATATTAAACAAAAAAGAAAATAAGACAAGAACGAAGGAAATTAATTGTTAACGAAATCACATATCTTTTTTATATCTCTTTTAATGCGAGTAGATGACTCGAGCAAATATGCACCGTACAGAGAAAATATGCGCCGTACTATTCAAATTACTTATGCGTCGTACAGAGCAAATATGTGCCGTACATTTATAACAAGACTGGATGCTAGAGTTTTCTTAGGTATGGAAATTCCTTAATAAAACTACAACATGCGACCGTGTGCTCTATTTTGAACGTAGATTTTGATTGCTTTATTCTTCTGTTCCAAAGACATAAACTCCTTGTCTCTTGTGCCTTTTTCATTCTCCCTTGCAACAAGGTCTTAGATTTGATTCCCATGGGTGCACATTCAACCTTAACATTCGGCATTTTGAGCTTGGCTAACATATCTTTAATATACTTCGTCTCAGTAAGATAGGTACCCTTCTCTGTATATACTACTTCCAATCCAAGGAAATAAAAATTCACCAATATTGAATTTCTCCTTCATTTGTAGCTTCACTCTTCTAATACCTTCAACATCATTACGTCCATATATATAAAAAATGTTATATGATGTCTCCATATGATCTTTTGATGAAGAGAGAAGGATTTTCTTTGGTCACTACAAACCCTTTGTCCTCCAAATAACTTACAAACATATTATTCCAAGCTCTTGGAGCTTTGTTTATCCCATACAAGGCCTTCCATAATATACAAACATGTTCATGACAATGGGAGTGTCCAAGCCCATTGGGTTGAGCTATGTGTAACTCTTCTAAACTCTATGCATTGAGAAATGCATTCTTCATATCTATGTGATAGAGCTTCCAATTTTTGATAGCTAAAATACTCATGAGTGGTACACTTTTTTGCATCCTTGCCTTGAGAAAGAAGATTTTTTGAGACATAGAGAGAGAGAGATAGATAGATAGATAGAGAGAGAGAGATAGGTGGATTGGGAGTGGTGCATAGAGGGCCACGGGTGGGGGGAGATGGAGGGTGGCACAAAGAGAGAGAGAGAGAGAGAGAGAGAGAGAGAGAGAGAGAGAGGACGGAGGAGGTGAGTGGGTGAGTGGGTGAGGGAGAGGTGAGTGCAAGAGGGTGGTGGAAGTGAGGGGGTGCCGGCTGGAGGAAAGGTAGAGGTGAGGGGTGAGGTGTGAGGGATGGTGGGATGGCGGAGATGAGGGGGTGAGGAAAGCAGGGTGCAAGGAGGAATGGTGGAGTGTGGAGGTGAGGCAAGGGGGTGGGGGAATGGTGGAAGTGAGGGGTCGAAGGATGGTGGGATGGTGCAGATGAGGGGGTGAGGGAAACGGGGTGTTTGGAGGGATGGTGGAGAGTGGCGGTGAGGGAGTGAAGGAGGAGAGGGGTGAGGGGTGGTGGAAGTGAGGGGGTGCCGGATGGAGGGAGTGAGCGGGTGCAGGATGGAGGGATGGTGGAGGTTAGGGGGCATGGGGGGATGGCAGGATGGACAAAAGGTGGGATGGCAGGGTGTTGGTTCGATGGGGAGAGAGAGAGAGAGAGAGAGAGAGAGAGAGAGAGAGAGAGAGAGAGAGAGAGAGAGAATAAGAGATGTGGGATCTAGGAGACATCTCCCCAAGCTTTAACATTCTACCTCATTCACCTTTAATAGTATGAACATCACAGAGCCAAACACAACTTGACTAAAGTTATCTCTATTTTTGAGAATATGCTCTTGAAGAGAAAACACCAATTTCTATATACAAGGACCCAATCTCTCCAAACAGGTCCTTCCTCTTGAACTCCCCATAGATCCTCTGCTCTACAATCTTCACACCAAGATTGTCTTTTACCAAACACTACAACTCCAATAATGACAAAGAGAGAGATGGGTAGATGACATCAGAGAGATACTGTGGTGGCAGTTGGGCATATGCGTGATGAGAGAGATATAGTGGCACGCAGATACAACTGGTAGAGAGAGTATTTGGAGGCGGCGCTGCAGCACTGTAGAGAGAGCTAGCACGAGAGGCGGCTAGAGATGATAGGATGCGATGATTGGTGGCGTTGCGTAATATCCAAAAGAGAAAGAGAGATGTGGTTCATTGGTAATCCGGGCGCTGCAGACTGGAGGCACTCAGCCGCAGAGAAAGATATCCGGGCACAGATGGATATGGCGTCGTCGTCACATGTCATAGAGAGAGAGATGGTCAGACAAAGGGCTCTGGTGGCGCGTGGACACGGAGGAAGAAACGGGGGATAGCGAGAGAGAGAGAGAGTGAGAGAGAGAGAAAGAGAGAGAGAGAGTGAGGTGGAGGAGAGAGAGATAGGGAGGGGAGAGAGAGAGAGAGGTAAATACTAAAGCTGCTTGCATTCATACTGTTGGTTCAGTCATACGGGTAGCTTCTTACACACCAGCTTGACTCAGTATATGTATTTGTCAGATCAACAGATTGAAGTACGCAATTCAGTAGACCTTAGAGACAAACTCTTTTACATTGTTCAAGGAGATTTTCTCTCCTTTCTCACACTTTTCCTCCCACAAAGAGAGAAGCCAACCGAGGAAACTAAATAAATAAAATGAAAGGAAAAATAAGAGAAAAGAAAAAGACAAAAGATAGAGGAAAAGAATGGAGGGTAGAAAATAGAAACAAAGAAAGAAAGAAAAGAAAAAGGAAAATAAAAAGAAGAAGAGGAAAAAGAGAATGGAGGGAAGAGAGTAAAGGAAAAGAAGGACGAAAGAGAAAGGGAAGAGAAAGGGAAGAGAAGGAAAAATGAAGCAAGAAATGAGAGGAGAAAGAATTGAAGGTAGAGAAGAAAGAAAGGAAAGAAAGAAGAAAGGAAGAGAGGAAAAAGAGAATAGAGCTATACATGGTTTTTTAATTGAAATAGGTTTTACAATTCAATTGTATGCATGTAAGCATTTATATTTTTTGCGCGAGATTGAAGCCATTTTGGTGTTTGGATATGATTATGTGAATGTAACTTAGTCTTTCAAAAAGCATCTATGGATACACAATTGAAGATGTAAGAAGGCAAATCTATACCTTGTGTGTCCACACGAAATTTTTGAAGGGTGGAATAATGCACAAATTAATGATTATGTATGCGAATATGCAGTTGATTATAATGGTGAATGGTTAGAAGGGTTGTTTCTATACACATAAATATCTATTTCCATGTAAATATTTCACATGTGTGTGAACATTACAAAGAATTACTAAGTGGAAATGAATAAGTCAAAAGCATAATGTGTTTTCTTTCTCATGTACTAATGATTTCCGCCCTCACCATGGACACTTCTATGGATCTTCCCACCAGGTTCGAGCTAGTTGATGATTTTGGAGGTTATACGAAGTGAAGAAAAGATTTTGAAGACTGAAGCAAAGCATTCCCCCCCTGTGGATGTATCCATGATTGTTCTTCCTAGGTTTCTGTGGACTATTGAAGTAAAGAGAAGACACGCCATTGCTGAGATCATTTGAAGTGAAGATTGGACCGAAGACGAAAGTAAAGAAAAGTTCCTGCCAAGATCCTGTGGGCGATTTCCTGCACTGTAGCGAGGGGTCTAGTTCATATTCAGCCGATCCGCACTGTAGCGGCGGCATATTTATATATCACCATACCGCACTATAGCGGTTTCATTGTACCACCGACCCCCACACTATATATATTTGTATCATTCAGTTTTATTGGAGGACTTCAGTTTCATTTTTGTTGTATCATTGAGATTTGTATGCACAGCGATTCCGAGTATCAGTGGTAGATCTGATTTGTCTCTTTCCTGATTCCTACGGTCACATGCATACGCACGCACATCTCTTCACTTTCGAGGGGCAAGGCCCTACGAGGACCCCACACTCCACACAGTGAGAGGGCGAGGTGCCCAGCACGCAGACGCCGCTCGCCGGACAGCGGGAACGCCGGACAGCTTGACTCAATATATGTATTTGTCAGATCATTAGATTGAAGTACGCAATTGAATTGACCTTAGAGACAAACTGTTTTACATTGTTCAAGGAGCTTTTCTCTCCTTTTTCACACTTTTCCTCCCACAAAGAGAGAAGCAAACTGATGATACTAAATAAATAAAGAAAAATGGAAAAATAAGAGAAAAGAAAAAGACAAAAGATAGAGGAAAAGAATGGAGGGTAGAAAATAGAAACAAAGAAAGAAAGAAAATAAAAAGGAAAATAAAAACATGAGGAGGAAAAAGAGAATGGAGGGAAGAGAGTAGAGGAAAAGAAGGAGGGAAGAGAAAGGGAACAGAATGAAAAATGAAGGAAGAAATGAGAGGAGAAAGAATGGAAAGTAGAGAAGAAAGGAAGGAAACAAAGAAGAAAGGAAGAGAGGACGAAGAGAAATAGAGCTATACATGGTCTTTTAATTGAAATATGTTTTACAATTCAATCGTATGCACGTAAGCATTTATATTATTTGGGCGAGATTGAAGCCATTTTGGTGTGTGAATATGATTATGTGAATGTAACTTACTCTTTCAAAAAGCATCTATGAATACAAAATTGAAGATGTAAGAAGGCAAATCTATACCTTGTGTTTCTACACGAAATTGTTTAAGGGTGGAATAATGCACAAATTGATGATTATGTATGCAAATATGCACTTGATTGTAATAATGGTGAATGGTTAGAAGGGTTGTTTCTATACACATAAATATCTGTTTCCATGTAAATATTTTACATGTGTGTGAACATTATAGAGAATTACTAAGTGGAAATGAATAAGTCAAAGCATAATGTGTTTTCTTTATCATGTACTAATGATTTGCGCCCTCACCATGGACATTTCTGTGGATCTTCCCTCGAGGTTCGAGCTAGTTGATGATTTTGGAGGTTATATGAAGTGAAGAAAAGATTTTGAAGACTGAAGCAAAGCATTCCCCCCGTGGATGTATCCGTGATTCTTCTTCCCATGTTTTTGCGGACTATTGAAGTATAGAGAAGAAACGCCACTGCTGAGATCATTTGAAGTGAAGATTGGACCGAAGACAAAAGTAAAGAAAAGTTCCTGCCAGGATCCCGTTGGTGATTTCTCGCACTATAGTGAGGGGTCGAGTTCATATTCAGCCGATCCGCACTGTAGCGGTGGCATATATACATATATCACCATACCGCACTATAGCGGTTTCAGTATACCACCGACCCACACTTTTGCGGGCATATTTGTATCATTCAGTTTTATTGGAGGACTTTAGTTTCATTTCTATTGTATCATTTAGATTTGTGCGCACAGCGATTCCGAGTATCAGTGTTGTATGTGATTTGTCTCTTTCCCGACGCTTACGGTCTCATGCGTATGCATGCACGTCTCGTCACTTCCGAGGGGCAAGGCCCTACGAGGATTGCTACACTCTAGAGAGTGAGAGGGTGAGGTGCCCAGAGCGCAAACGCCGCTCAACGGACAGTGGGAATGGCGCACATCAAAGGGGCCTGATCCAACCCCGCATCGTTTGCTTGACCTCCTTCTTCTCGACACCTGAACCCAACGTGAAACAAGGCGGTTTCCCGGTGATCCTCGACGCACCACCCACTCCTTGAGAAGAGAGAGAGGAACCTCGGCATCGGATAGAGACTCCAGGTACTAGAATTTCAGGTCATTTGATTTTTTGCATTGCTTCACATACGCACTTTGAACAATAAGACTGTTTGGTTGCCGGAGCTTGAGCATTCACGATCTGCACTAGTTTAGTCCATATGTCTGTGCACAAGAAATTAAAAATGAACAAAATGATTGACAAATAGTTTAGGAAATACAAAGAGCGATTTAGGTAAATGGAAATTAATGCGAGTGAATCTATAAAATCAAAATTTAGTATCGTGATGACCTTAATGCAAACAATAAATGCAACATCTCTCACTATTCAACTAATGGGCATAAGTATTAAAGACCTAAAAAATGAAATGGATTTTGAGATTTTTGAATTCCGAAATAAGGTTGACTTGTTGACAAACCAAGCTAATGACCTACAAGTATTGAAATGTGATCATGAACCATGCCTAGAGTGATACCTAGGAAATCAAGTTGGACTGAGAAGAGACCTATACGATGTTTTTGGTGTGATCAGTTTGGACAGGGATTGCATGGCATATGAAAGTGCATGCATAAATAAATTGATAAGTGAATATCAAGGAAAAATTTGTAAATATCAAGAGGAAATACCTTTGCATTTAAAAGTAGGAAAAGGTGGGATGAAAGAATATTTTGAAGAGACCAAAACTAGATCAAAGTCAATTCAAAAGAAATGGGAACCAAAGACTCATGAAGATAATAGATTTGATGAACAAAAGAGTACCCTATCTATTCAGAGTCAAGAGAAACCAACTGAAGAAACCAAAGGTAGAGAGATAAAGGTTGAAAAGAAAAACATAATATTGAGCACATATTGAGAGAACAAATGCAAATAGATCATAAGAGAGAATCTGATAGAGAAATTCAAGAGAAATTAAAGAAATATCAAGATGTATGTGTATCATTTGATCCAAAAGTTTTAACTAATGAAAATCTATCTGACCAAGAAAAAGTTTCAAAATTACAATCTCAAGTAAACTTTGATAAACAGATTGAACTAGAGAAGAGTAAAGAAGAGACTGAAGAAGATATTAAATATGATAAATGAGTTAACAAAGCTGAAAAAGAGTTGCTTGATGATATTATTGCGCAAATTGAGGGGAATGTAAAAGCGACTGCGAAGTCTTCTAAGTCTTTGAAAAAGAACAAGAAAAGTTGAAAATAACTTTCCAAGATATATTTGCAAATCTTGAATGATGATCGAAGAAAAATCATAATGAAACATATGAGAATGATCAAGAGCTAATGAATGATAATGATTGATGATAATGGTTGATGATGATTGATGGTTAATTGATGATTGATTAATGATTGAATGATGATGGTTAATGATTAGTGATGATTGTTTATGATGATTGATGATGATGAATGATATTGATGGATGATGATTGATAAAGATGAATGACAGTGATTGATGATTGATGAACGATTAGTGATTGATGATGATGATGGTTTATGATGATGAATAATGATGATGATATTGGAGGATGCTGATGATACTGATGCTCGAGCTAATGAAGAATGATAGAGCATGAAATTGAAGAAAAGCTGGATCAATCAATGATGCAGATGCAATAAAATAATCAGGTGAAATGTTTTCTGATTTGAGTGTTTCCAATTTGAATTTTGTTTTCTTTCTGAAAGAGCATATGCATTGCATTATTGTGTACGATAAAGATATGTATGAGTTTCAAAAAATCATGTAGAATCACTACAACAGATTGATGGTATACCGAGGTTTTTATCGAGGAAAATGAAGGCAGATTTTTTTGCCATGACGTCGGTGTAAAAGGTCGGTGTGCGCGTCGGTACCAAAGCGTCGGTATAATCGTCGGTATATGCATCGGTATATGCATCAGCATTACCGGCGCCCATACCGGCGCATATACTGAGGCTTCTGTTGGACATACCGTCGCCGATACCGTCGCCTGCTGGGTGTACCGGTTGTTATTTCGATGACACTACTAGGATTAGCGTCGCAAATACCAACACCCATACCTGCAAAATTTTTTTTGGGCAGAATGTTTTGTCTTTTGCTACAACAACATTACCATGATGTTCCTTAACAAAAGACAATACACTCTGCCCAAAAGAAACCGAGTACATATGATGTGTACTCTTATGACAACCGAAATATGATTTCATGAAACAGAGTATTATTGGACACAAAAGAGATAATCAGAATGAACTATGAACCATGTACAAAAGAAGTTATATATTTCAATAATGAAGCAAGTACAAGAGTGTGGCAAACCACTGTCATATATGACGCTTTTACAAAATGTGGCAAAGCAATGTATTGCCATATGAAAATCAAATACAAAATCAAATCTCTCTCTCTTTCTCTCTCTCTCTCTCTCTCTCTCTCTCTCTCTCTCTCTCTCTCTCTTTCTCTCTCTCTCTCCCCCTCCCTCTCTCTCTCTCTCTCCTCCCTCTCTCTTCCCCCGCCTACCCACCAACCCCACCCGTGACCCACCACCTCCCACCCCGTGACCCCCCTCCTCTCCCCACCCCGCCAACCCCCACCCCGCCCCTCCATGCCCCAAAGCCTCCTCTCTCTCTCTCTCTCTCTCTCTCTCTCTCTCTCTCTCTCTCTCTCTCTCTCTCTCTCTCTCTCTCTCTCTCTCTCTCTCTCTCTCTCTCTCTCTCTCTCTCTCTCTCTCTCTCTCTCTCTCTCTCCCCTCCCTCTCTCTCTTCCCCCGCCTACCCACCACCCCTGCTTCTGCCCCACCACCTCCCACCCCGCGACCACCCTCCTCTCCCCACCCTCATCTCTCTCTTCCCCCGCCTGCCCACCACCCCCGCCGGCGCCCCACCACCTCCCACCCCGCGACCCCCCCTCCTCTCCCCACGCCGCCGGCCCCCACCCCGCCCCTCCATGCCCCGCAGCCTCCCTCTCTCTCTCTCTCTCTCTCTCTCTCTCTCTCTCTCTCTCTCTCTCTCTCTCTCTCTCTCTCTTTCTCCCCTCCCTGTCTCTCTTCCTCCACCTGCCCACCAACCTTTCCCGTGCCCCACCACCTCCCACCCCGCGACCCCCTTCCTCTCCCCACCCCGCTTGCCCCCACCCTGCCCCTCCATGCCCCACAACCTCCTCCCCTCTCTCTCTCTCTCTCTCTCTCTCTCTCTCTCTCTCTCCTCCCTCTCTCTCTTCCCCAGCCTAGCAACCACCCCTGTCCCTGCCCCACCACCTCCCACCCCCTCACCCCCCCTTCTCTCACTACCCCGCCAGCCCCCACCCCGCCCCTCCATGTCTCTCTCTCTCTCTCTCTCTCTCTCTCTCTCTCTCTCTCTCTCTCTCTCTCTCTCTCTCTCTCTCTCTCTCTCTCTCTCTCTCTCTCTCTCTCTCTCTCTCTCTCTCTCTCTCCTCCCTCTCCGCATCCCTCTGCCCCTCCCCTCAGCCTCTCTCTCTCTTCCTCCTCCGCCCCCGCCATCCCACTGCCCTGCCACCCCCCTCCCCTCAGTCTCTCTCCTCTCTTCCCCCTCTCCCCCCCGCATTCCACTGTCCCCGCCATTCCCCTTCCCTCAGCCTCTCTCTCTCTCTCTTTTCCCTTGACCCCCGCTGCCCCCGCCGGCCCCTCCCCTCAGCCTCTCTCCCTCTTCCCCCTCCTCTCCCCGCATCCCACCTGGCCCCTCCATCCTACAACCCCCGCCTCCCCATCCCCACACCCCCGGCCCCCTACCCCACGACCTCCCTTGTGACTTCCAAGAGGAAATGGCCAAACAGTTGCTCTTAATGAAGATATCTGCGGGTGAAGTGGTTGAAGCTCTGGATAAGCTCCCAAGAATTGTGGATGACACATTTCGACCTGGAGAATTTGGAGGTGGATTTGGCAGAGGTGGATATAGAGGTCCCAGTCGTTTCAACTCTGGGGGCCTATTGACCTCGATCAACATGGATCAAGTTGGGTTTTGTTCTTTTTTGGGATTCAGTGCATTATGATTAGTACTCGTTGTTGCTATTCAATATCTGAGAACATCCTTGTAGAGGAGGTACTGGGGTATCCGCTTTTAACAACAGTAGAGATTAAAGATTAACACATCCATTTACGTCGACTACTCAAGGGGGGTTCTCTTTAGGGAAGTATACCCTTTAACATTTCTGTGATCAGGTAGATAACAAGGATTGCACAGAGTGGTACATACTTCAGAAAATATGAACAACAATTGACCAAGGAAGACCATACACTTCTTGATTCGATTTGGATGATTACAAGATTTGTCAAGGAAATGCTCAAACTAATGCTCAGAGCTTCGTGGCACTCTATGCAGATAAATACAGATCAATACAAATGATGAAGGAATTGCTCAAGAGAATAGAGCTTAACACCAATAGTGTCTCACAGAAAAGAAAGAAAATCCAAGATACTCTCTTACACTATAGTGCTCATAGCCCTCCACTAAGAAGCCTATCCTCTGTATCCACACTACAGAGTAGCTCCTACAATAGGCTTGAAACCACCAAGTGCAAGAGAGAACTTCTGCACGTATACACGCGTCAATGTAACTCCCAAAAAATGTCCCCCAAATGAGCACAAATCCCTTGTTTCTATAGGCCTCAATAAGTCAAGAGGGCCTTGCCGATTCTTCACGTCCACTGATCACGCGCCGGTTAATCACCCAAAATTGGGGGGTAGGTCAAATATTCCACTTGATTTGAGTTGGATCCACAAAAATAGGTAGTCGCCGTGGATGGTTGGCATGCAACTCCACTTTTAATATTTGCCTTTTATCTTCTTACTTGCAAGTTGAGGCCCTTTATTTGTGCAGTTCGAGAAATTGGAATGACAGGTGGGATAGCATCAATACTAGTAAAGTTAATGTACCTTTCCATTTACCATAGCCTCCAAAGAAGAGACCCACTGATGCGCATGTCTCCGTTCCATCGAAGTTGTAATCTTCAAAATGGGTATCCATCATATCCCCATTATTGTGACGGCCAGAAGATCATTCAAAGTCTGTTGCATATTACCATCATTCTTGGCTAAGAGCACCGTTGATCTCTCGATCCATGAACCCCATGGACTCCAAAGATTTGAAACTTCAACTTTCCCTTCATCTAGCTTTTGCCAGGGTTATCCATCATTTTCTTCATCAGTAAGCTCCTGAGGCAAGGCCATGGTCTTCATGCCGACATCTTGTTCTTTGCTTTAAAGATTGTGCATTCCTGTGAATGCCTCTTGGCCTAAAACTTTTCATATGTGTCTCATTTGTATTGCATGATCATAGGATAACCTGTGTGTGTGTCTTTGTGTGTAGGCATGCATAAGTTTGCGTATATGTGGGTGTGTGTGTAGGTGTGTGTGTGCAGTTGTGTGTATGTGAGTGTGAAGGTGTGTGTGTGTGAGTGCATGTATGTGTTTGCATATATGTGAGTGCGTGTATGCGTTTGTGTATATGTGAGTGCGTGTGTGCGTTTGTGTATATGTGAGTGCGTGTATGTGTGTGTAGGGATGTGTGTATGTGAGTGTGAAGGTGTGTGTGTGTGGAAGTGCGTGTGTATGTATGAGTATGTATGTGTGTGGGTGTGTGTGGGAATGTATGTGTGTGTGTGTGAGTGTGTGTGTGTGTGGGTGTGTGCATGTGTGGGGGTGTGAGTGTGTGGGTGCGGGTGTGTGTGTGTGGCTGGGTGCATGTGGGGGAATGTGTGTAAGTGTGGGTGCGCGAGGGGCAGGGAGGGCCGCGGGGAAGTGAGAGGGGGGGGGCTTGAGGGATGAGGCGGGGTGGGGCGGGGTGGGGCGGGGACGGTAGCGGGGAGCTAGGCGGGAGTGGGCGGAGGGATGGCGGGGAGGGCTCGCGGGGATGGCTGCGGGGGCACGCGGGGCTGCGGGCGGAGAGAGGCGGGGGTTGGGGCGGCGGGGGTGCGGGGCTGCGGGCGGAGAGAGGCGGGGTGGGGCAGCGGGGGCGCGGGGGGGTGAGAGGGGGGGGGCTTGAGGGATGAGGCGGGTTGGGGCGGAGTGGGGCAGGGAGGGTAGCGGGGGGCTAGGCGGGAGTGGGCGGAGGGATGGCGGGGAGGGCTGGCGGGGGGGTGAGCGGGGATGGCTGCGGGGGCGCGCGGGGCTGCGGGCGAAGAGAGGCGGGGGGTGGGGCGGCGGGGATGCGGGGCTGCAGGCGGAGAGAGGCGGGGTGGGGCAGCGGGGGAGCGGGGAGGGATAGCGGGGGGTGGGATGGCGGGGTTGGCGGCGGGAGTGAGGGGGCCTGCGGGGGGGGGGGGGGGGGTGGAAAGCGGGGTTGGTGGCGGGAGTGAGGGCGCCTGCGGAGGGGAAAGGCGGGGGTGGTGGCGGGGAGCGCGGGGGAGTCTGCGGGGAGGTCTGCGGGGTGGTGGCGGGGAGCAGAGAGAGAGAGAGAGAGAGAGAGAGAGAGAGAGAGAGAGAGAGAGAGAGAGAGAGAGAGAGAGAGAGAGAGAGAGAGAGAGAGAGAGAGAGAGAGAGAGAGAGAGAGAGAGAGAGAGAGAGAGAGAGAGAGAGAGAGAGAGAGAGAGAGAGAGAGAGAGACGAGGAGAGAGAGAGAGAGAGAGAGAGAGAGAGAGAGAGAGAGAGAGAGAGAGAGAGAGAGAGAGAGAGAGAGAGAGAGAGAGAGAGAGAGAGAGAGAGAGAGAGAGAGAGAGAGAGAGAGAGAGAGAGAGAGAGAGATAGAGAGAGAGAGAGAGAGAGAGAGAGAGAGAGAGAGAGAGAGAGAGAGAGAGAGAGAGAGAGAGAGAGAGAGAGAGAGAGAGAGAGAGAGAGAGAGAGAGAGAGAGAGAGAGAGAGAGAGAGAGAGAGAGAGAGAGAGAGAGAGAGAGAGATGGAGAGAGAGAGAGAGAGAGAGAGAGAGAGAGAGAGAGAGAGATTGTTAGAGAGAGAGAGAGGGGAATTGGTGAGGGTGAGTGGCGGGGTGAGGGGGGAGATGGAGGGGGTGAGTGGCGGGGTAAGGGGGGAGATTGAGGGGGTGGGTGCGGGAGTGATGGGAGGAGAGAAAGAGAGAGAGAGAGAGAGAGAGAGAGAGAGAGAGAGAGAGAGAGAGAGAGGGGGGGTACGTGAGGGGGGGGGGCTTTGCGGGGCGGCAGAAGGGGTTTAGAGGGGGGCTTTGCAGGGAGGGCTGAGGGGGGTTTAGAGGGGAGGGCTGAGGGGGGTTTACAAGGGTGCTTTGCGGGGAGGCAGAGGGGGGTTAGAGGGGGGCTTTGCGGGGAGGCAGAGGGGGGTTTGAGGGGCTTTGGGGGGAGGGCTGAGGGGGGGTTTAGAGGGGAGGGCTGAGGGGGGGCTTGCGGAGATAGGTGCGGATGTGGTGGGCGGAGGTGGTGGGCGGAGGTGGTGGGAGGGAGTGATGGGAGGGGAGAAAGAGAGAGAGAGAGAGATTTGGCAGTTGATCATAAGTAGAATCTTGTCAGCCACCTTCTGAATACAAGGAGAAGAACTGGAGCATATTTATCTCAAAACCATAGAGCTAGTAAAAGAGCGAATGGCAATGCAATCTTTAGCATAACAACTCTGTCTATCATAGAGAGAGGAAGGAGGGGTACTACAGACCCCCAGATCAGGATTTTGCACCGTCTCGGTGCAATATTCTTATTGAATGAAATAACTACAGGCACTTGAATGACGGAATAATTGCAAATATTTGAACGACATGCGGTATGTACAATGGTTGAAATTCTTCCAAGTTGACTTATTTTAGATACTTCTTCACCCTAGAAATATTAACTAGGGGAATCCTTATACCCTGGAGATCTTCCAAATGCACAGCACCATGTGGCAATACCTTGATTACCTTATAAGGTCCTATCCATTTGGGTGCCAATTTAGTTGAAATTGTTGGAACTTGATGCAGTAAAACCATAGACCCCTCTTGAACTTCATTGGATCTCAGATACCTGTCATGCAACCTCTTGCGCTCTTCTTGTGTCATCAAAAGTTTCTCCATTGCCCCTTCTCTGTACTCTTCTAATGCCACCAATCTCTGAGTGGGGGGTTCAATTCCAATGGTTTTGATTCCTATTTCTTTTGTGATGATAAACTCAAATGGTGACAATGCCTCTTTCCCATAAACTAAGCGAAATGGAGTCTCGCCTGTGGTTCCCTTCTTCGTGGTTCTGAAAGCCCAAATTGCACCAATTAGTGCTAGTGGCCAAGAGCTTTGATGATCAAAAGATAATTTGCGAAGTAGTCCAATCAAAATCTTATTGGAACTCTCTGCTTGGCCATTTGCGCTTGGGTAATAGGCACAAGATTTTTTATGGAAGATTTTGTACCTGTCAAATATAAACTAGAGCAATTGATTTACAAAATGTGTGCCCCTATCACTAGTAATTTCCAGTGGGCAACCAAATCTTGAGAAAATACGTTTATACATAAATTTAGCTACTGTTAAAGCCGTGCAGTCCACAGTAGCTTTAGCATCTATCCATTTAGTGGCATAGCATGTGGCCATCAAAATATACTTTTTTCCTCCAGGTTGACCAATTGGACTAATTGGTCCTATGAAATCAAGACCCCATCGTTCAAATGGGAGCCATCCTGTAGATATGACCAATGGTTGGAAATTCAATCTGGTTGGCGCGGGAGCACACCTCTGGCAGATGTGGCATTCTTTAGAAAACTTGATTGCATCCTTGAAAATATGAGGCCACCATAAACCTTTGTGGATGATTCTATGAGCCAATTCTTCCCCCTTTAGATGTCCTTCATTGTGTGCAGCCTCTAGTAGAAGATTTACCTCCTCTGGATAGACACACCTTCTCAATATATCATCCTGACAGTATTTATATAAATTTCCATTTATAAGAGAATATGCTTTGGTTTTCAGGAGCAATCTTCTCTTTTCTACAGGAGCAATCTTCTCTTTTCTCCAGTAGTAAGAATATGGAGAATTTCATCATACCAACCAGTCCGAATTGCTACTAGAAAAAGGTTGCTATCCACCAATTCATCATTAATACCTGTTGCCTTTTCGCTCATTGTGGTCTTGGACACTTGATCTGCCATGTAGTGCTCTTTTCCTGGCTTAATATGAATATCAAAATTAAATTCTTGAAATAGGAGTAACCATCTCCAGATCCTTCCAGCTACTCTAGGCTTGTTTATCAAATACTTCAAGGGCTGATGATCAGAAATAACAATGAAATGTACACCAAGGAGATAATGTCGGAATTTCTGAAGGGCAAATACGATAGCCAAACCTTCTCTTTCCGTTGTACTCTAATTTCTTTCAGCTTGGTTGAGTAATTTGCTGGCATAAGAGATAGGTCTATCCACTTTGTGAGATGATGGTTGAGCTAGAATTGCACCAACAGCATGAAGACTAGCATCTGTATGCACATGGAATTCCAATGACCAATTAGGAACACTTAAAAGTGGAGCAGTACATAGCCTCAACTTTAGTTCACAAAATGCTTTGTCAGCTTCAGCACTCCATGAGAAAGGGATCTTTTTGCTGGTAAGCCTTGACAAGGGCTTAGCAATTTCCGAATACATCCTAATGAATCTTTTGTGATACCCTGCATGGCCCAAGAAACTTTGCACTTCCTTTGGGCTTTGTGGAATTGGCATGGAAAGAATAGCTGTAACCTTTGCAGGGTCAACAGTTATACCTTCAGTAGATACTATGTGACCAAGAAGAGTGCCCTTAGTGACCAAAAGTGATATTTATCAGGATTCAATTTCAAACCTATTTTGAGACATTGCTCAAAAATTTCTTTTGAATTTTCCAAATGGTCATGGAAATCTTGAACTGCTGCCCTTCTATCTGTACCTGAAAATATTGAAAAGTCATCCATGAAAATGCGTAGATAGGTTGTCAACCATTTGCCCAATATCAGATACATCGTTCTATTAAATGAAGCCGGTGCATTCTTCAAACCAAAAGCCATTCGAGTATAGACATAAGTGCCCCAGGGAGTGACAAAGGTTGTTTTGTCCCTATCATCAGGATGGATCACTATCTGATTGTAGCCACTAAAAGCGTCCAAGAAACTATACAAAGTGTGACGAGCTACCTCTTCAAGTACTTGCTCTGTGAAGGGCTGAGGAAATCCATCTTGAATAGTCACTTTATTCAAAGCACGGAAATCAACACATACCCTTATTTTTCCACTATTTTTCTTCGGCACAATAACCATAGAAGAAAGCCACCTGGAATGTTCTACTGGCACAATTATACCTGCTTCTTCTAGTTTTGTAATCTCTGATTTTACCGCCTCTGCATACTTCGGATTGAGTCGATATGGTCTACTTCTTATTGGCGCGGCTCCGTCAACTAAGGGTATCCGATGTAACCCAAGCTCTTCTGGTATCCCTGTTAGATCTTTGTAGGACCATGCAAAGACACTTTTGTAAGTAAAAAGCAAAGAAGTTACCTTCTGTAGCAAAGGAGGATAATGCCACAACCAGGATGCCAAATGGACTACTTGAGGATTCTCTTCATTTCCTAAATTTACTTCTTGAACCAATGTTTCAGGAGTACTCTTGCTTGAGAAATCATCTCCACTATATGCAGTAGTGGATTTTAAGTTATATTCTGCAATATGTTCTTCCATCCATCCTTGAGGTATATCTGCAAAAGGAAGATCTTCTCTGCTCTTTGGTTCATAATCTTCCCTCTCTGATACTTTTATATTGGTTGCATCTTCAAAGCTTGTAGTTTCCTTCAATTGTTCATTCTTCAGCACCCTGTGGTCTTTATTGCTATTTCCTGCAATTACCTTATCTGCAACTTTATCCTCAATTTCATTGATCTCCACCGTGCAACACTGCACTTCCCATCATCCAATTGAACAATGTATCATCTTCTTGGGGTAGAGTGGGCATTACCTGAGTATCCACCGTATATCCAGTGGTTTTTCCTGAGTCAAATCCCTCTTCCAAATGTAATTGCAGTTGGCTATTGGTGCTTGTTGAAATCCATAGTTTGTTTTTCCCCCAATCTTGCAAAGCTTTTGCTTGTCTCAGCCAAGGCCTCCCCAGGAGTAGAGGGTAAGAAGTCTCCTGAGGAAGTGCAATAACAACAAAATCTAGAACAAAATGGCAGCCCTGTACTACCATCAGTACCTTCTCAATAATGCCCAGTGGCGCAACCCGATGTTGATCTGCCAATGTAACCGTGAATGGTGCCAACTTGGTGGGGTTCAAGTTCAGCTTCTTCATTGTAAAATCTGGCATTAAATTGATACCAGAGCCTCCATCTATGATCACACCTGTGAGAGGTTCATCCTTTATACAAACAGATAATCTTGAGCTTTGGTAGTCTGCCAAGGGTGCAGGGGGAAAATCAACCATGAAACCATCTATACTAGGTGATTGGACCAAGTGAGCAGAGTGTATAATCTTCAGTAAGTCACTTCTTATTTTTGAATCCATCCTTATAAGTTCATATAGACTAACCTTGTGATGAATACCTTTCAAGATCTGTTCAATGTTTACCTCCTGAGTGTTTTCTTGCAGACTTGTTGGTTGGCCCTTTAGAGAAGTAGTCATCTTATTATAAGCTCCTTCAATTTCTTCTTGGTCCTTCCATCTAGACTCCTTTTCTTCCTCTTTATCCTGAATTCGTTGTTGTTCATCTCTCTGGGTTGCAGCTGCTTGCCTAGCTCTAGTCATCGTGGGCATTGCAGAGGATGAAACAGCATAAGTCTGGGTGGTTTTTCCTTCCTCATGTGGAGAGAGTGCAATCATGTGAATTGGAGCAGGACGACCTCTTGGGCAGGGCAATCTTTGGTATAATGATCCTTGGCCTCTGGACAATGTTGACAAGGAGGTGCATCTTCTGGGAGGGAACACCTATTTTGCATGTGGCCATATTCACCACAACGATAGCACATCAAGGGTCTATTATATCTAGGCTTTGCAGGCTTATTCTCCTCTCTATTAGATGTATTAGAAGTACTAGCATACTATGAATCCAAAGTTTGGGGGTTACCTCTCTGCTGTGTACCCTTGAGGTAATAGCAATCTCTGGCTTCATGACCATCTTTTCCACAAAATTGACAGCTTACCTTGTTAGGGCAATTAGCATTGGAATGTCCATTGTTGTTACAGATTGTGCACCAAATTTGTCTCCTTATATCTTGTGTGGTCTTCAAATCTTCTAACTCACGGCGAAGTTGGGCTACTTCATCATCCGTGCGTCACAATGGTGGCAAGACATTCTCTTCTTGTTGATTTTGTTGCATTTTTAATGCTTCCAGTTCCCTCCTTAGTTGCTCAATAGGATCGAGATCTGCAGCATACTTTTGTTGTGTATCCCCTTCAAAATGTTGCCTTGCTTCTTCAATGCGTGATGCCGCTGCAACAAAATCATTAAGGGTCGCATCCAATCTAAGAGATTCACGAAGCTTTTGCTGAGATGACCTGGGCAGAGCCTTTTCTATCCACTTTTTAACCAAAAAGTCACCTAGAGCATGTGGCAGACGTGCAACAAGTGCTTTTGTTCTAGTGTGAGTTCATGAAAAGATTCACCTGATCTTAGCTTCAAATTCTCTAGCTGATCTAGAGCTCTTTCTGAGGAATCACTTGTTCGGAATGTCTGTGAGAATGCCGCCTTCAGAGCCTCCCATGTAGTGAAATGGCCATGTGCATATTGACTATACCATTTATCTGCAAGACCCTCCAATGTGGATGGAAAAAGTGCCAACATTGCATCCTCTCTATTCTGCAGACCTCGTCCACGGCATAAAGAGATGAATCTCCTCACATGATCATCAGCATCCTCATAAGCTTGTCCCTTGAAGGTAGGGAATTTGATATTTAATCTGGAGAGTAAATGAGAGAGATCCTCCATTTGTACTGGTGTTTCTTCGGACGTATCTGAGGAGAAGTCTAGAGTTCTCTTATACCCCTCTTTCGACAATGGTGTCGCACCCAAATCAATTGATAAATTTAGGGAGGGCAGAGGGGAGGTAGACTCACTAGTCGTGGTTATGGCTAACTTGTTAAGGCTCCTCCGAACACGAAGAGACTCCTTATCTGCCCGTGTATGGGTCATGTACCTTCTTGCAAATGTAATAGGGCAAAAATACCTCTCACAGAAATGCAAAGGTCCCACCGTGCGTGCCAAACTGTAGAGGAGGTACTGGGGTATCCGCTTTTAACAACAGTAGAGATTAAAGATTAACACATCCAGTACGTCGCCTACTCAAGGGGGGTTCTCTTTAGGGAAGTATACCCTTTAACATTTCTGTGATCAGGTAGATAACAAGGATTGCACAGAGTGGTACATACTTCAAAAAATATGAACAACAATTGACCAAGGAAGACCATACACTTCTTGATTCGATTCGGATGATTACAAGATTTGTCAAGGAAATGCTCAAACTAATGCTCAGAGCTTCGTGGCCCTCTATGCAGATAAATACAGATCAATACAAATGATGAAGGAATTGCTCAAGAGAATAGAGCTTAACACCAATAGTGTCTCACAGAAAAGAAAGAAAATCCAAGATACTCTCTTACAATATAGTGCTCACAGCCCTCCACTAAGAAGCCTACCCTCCGTATCCACACTACAGAGTAGCTCCTACAATAGGCTTGAAACCACCAAGTGCAAGAGAGAACTTCTGCACGTATACACGCGTCAATGTAACTCCCAAAAAATGTCCCCCAAATGAGCACAAATCCCTTGTTTCTATAGGCCTCAATAAGTCAAGAGGGCCTTGCCGATTCTTCACGTCCACTGATCACGCGCCGGTTAATCACCCAAAATTGGGGGGTAGGTCAAATATTCCACTTGATTTGAGTTGGATCCACAAAAATAGGTAGTCGCCGTGGATGGTTGGCATGAGACTCCACTTTTAATATTTGCCTTTTATCTTCTTACTTGCAAGTTAAGGCCCTTTATTTGTGCAGTTCGAGAAATTGGAATGACAGGTGGGATAGCATCAATAATAGTACAGTTAATGTACCTTTCCATTTACCATAGCCTCCAAAGAAGAGACCCACTGATGCGCATGTCTCCGTTCCATCGAAGTTGTAATCTTCAAAATCGGTATCCATCATATCCCCATTATTGTGACGGCCAGAAGATCATTCAAAGTCTGTTGCATATTACCATCATTCTTGGCTAAGAGCACCGTTGATCTCTCGATCCATGAACCCCATGGACTCCAAAGGTTTGAAACTTCAACTTTCCCTTCATCTAGCTTTTGCCAAGGTTATCCATCATTTTCTTCATCAGTAAGCTCCTGAGGCAAGGCCATGGTCTTCATGCCGACAACTTGTTCTTTGCTCCAAAGATTCTGCATTCTTGTGAATGCCTCTTGGCCTAAAACTTTTCATATGTGTCTCATTTGTATTGCATGATCATAGGATAACCTGTGTGTGTGTCTTTGTGTGTAGGCATGCATAAGTTTGCGTATATGTGGGTGTGTGTGTAGGTGTGTGTGTGCAGTTGTGTGTATGTGAGTGTGAAGGTGTGTGTGTGTGTGAGTGCATGTATGTGTTTGCATATATGTGAGTGCGTGTATGCGTTTTTGTATACGTGAGTGCGTGTGTGCGTTTGTGTATATGTGAGTGCGTGTATGTGTGTGTAGGGATGTGTGTATGTGAGTGTGAAGGTGTGTGTGTGTGGAAGTGCGTGTGTATGTATAAGTATGTATGTGTGGGTGTGTGTGGGAATGTATGTGTGTGTGCGTGTGTGAGTGTGTGTGTGTGTGGGTGTGTGCATGTGTGGGGGTGTGAGTGTGTGGGTGCGGGTGTGTGTGTGTGGCTGGGTGCATGTGTGGGAATGTGTGTAAGTGTGGGTGCGCGAGGGGGCAGGGAGGGCCGCGGGGAAGTGAGAGGGGGGGGGGGGGGGGGCTTGAGGGATGAGGCGGGGTGGGGAGGAGTGGGGCGGGGAGGGTAGCGGGGGGCTAGGCGGGAGTGGGCGGAGGGATGGCGGAGAGGGCTGGCGGGGATGGCTGCGGGGGCGCGCAGGGCTGTGGGCGGAGAGAGGGAGGGGGTGGGGCGGCGGGGGTGCGGGGCTGCGGGCGGAGAGAGGCGGGGTGGGGCAGCGGGGGCGCGGGAGGTGAGAGGGGGGGGGGGGGCTTGATGGATGAGGCGGGTTGGGGCGGAGTGGGGCGGGGAGGGTAGCGGGGGGCTAGGCGGGAGTGGGCGGAGGGATGGCGGGGAGGGCTGGCGGGGGGGTGAGCGGGGATGGCTGCGGGGGCGCGCGGGGCTGCGGGCGGAGAGAGGCGGGGGGTGGGGCGGCGGGGGTGCGGGGCTGCGGGCAAAGAGAGGCGGGGTGGGGCAGCGGGGGAGTGGGGAGGGATAGCGAGGGGGGGGATGGCGGGGTTGGCGGCGGGAGTGAGGGGGCCTGCGGGGGGGGGGGGAAAGCGGGGTTGGTGGCGGGAGTGAGGGGGCCTGCGGGGGGGGGGAAAGGCGGGGGTGGTGGCAGGGAGCGCGGGGGAGTCTGCGCGGAGGTCTGCGAGGTGGTGGCGGGGAGGACAGAGAGAGAGAGAGAGAGAGAGAGAGAGAGGAGAGAGAGAGAGAGAGAGAGAGAGAGAGAGAGAGAGAGAGAGAGAGAGAGAGAGAGAGAGAGAGAGAGAGAGAGAGAGAGAGAGAGAGAGAGAGAGAGAGAGAGAGAGAGAGAGAGAGAGAGAGAGAGAGAGAGGAGAGAGAGAGAGAGAGAGAGAGAGAGAGAGAGAGAACGCACGCGGAGAGAGGGAGAGAAAAAGAGAGAGAGAGAGAGAGAGAGAGAGAGAGAGAGAGAGAGAGAGAGAGAGAGAGGAGAGAGAGAGAGAGAGAGAGAGAGAGAGAGAGAGAGAGAGAGAGAGAGAGAGAGAGAGAGAGAGAGAGATTGTTAGAGAGAGAGAGAGGGGAATTGGTGAGGGTGAGTGGCGGGGTGATGGGGGAGATGGAGGGGGTGAGTGGCGGGGTGAGGGGGGAGATTGAGGGGGTGGGTGCGGGAGTGATGGGAGGAGAGAAAGAGAGAGAGAGAGAGAGAGAGAGAGAGAGAGAGAGAGAGAGAGAGAGAGAGAGAGGAGAGAGAGAGAGAGAGAGAGAGAGAGGAGTACGTGAGGGGGGGGCTTTGCGGGGCGGCCGAGGGGGGTTAGAGGGGGGCTTTGCGGGGAGGGCTGAGGGGGGTTTAGAGGGGAGGGCTGAGGGGGGTTTAGAGGGGGGCTTTGTGAGGAGGCAGAGGGGGGTTAGAGGGGGGCTTTGCGGGGAGGCAGAGGGGGGTTTGAGGGGCTTTGGGGGGAGGGCTGAGGGGGGGTTTAGAGGGGAGGGCTGAGGGGAGGCTTGCGGCCGAGGGGGGTTAGAGGGGGGCTTTGCGGGGAGGGCTGAGGGGGGTTTAGAGGGGAGGGCTGAGGGGGGTTTAGAGGGGGGCTTTGTGAGGAGGCAGAGGGGGGGTTAGAGGGGGGCTTTGCGGGGAGGCAGAGGGGGGTTTGAGGGGCTTTGGGGAGAGGGCTGAGGGGGGGTTTAGAGGGGAGGGCTGAGGGGAGGCTTGCGGAGATAGGTGCGGAGGTGGTGGGCGGAGGTGGTGGGCAGAGGTGGTGGGAGGGAGTGATGGGAGGGGAGAAGAGAGAGAGAGAGAGAGAGATTCGGCAGTTGACCATAAGTAGAATCTTGTCAGCCGCCCTCTGAATACAAGGATAACAACTCTGTCTATCATAGAGAGAGGAAGGAGGGGTACTACAATCCTACATGGAGAAGAGGCACATTGCATGGATAGGCTGCTTTAGCCACTTTTAAGACTGAGAAGAGTAGTTGAAGTTTGAGATTATACTATATGCGGATTATTCCAAAATGGATGCAATAATGTGTTCCCTGACATAGTATAATTCATCATGACCCTCCCTCCAGCCCCACCACCTTACCCCTCTCTCGATGTTTCTTTTGGTCACCTCAAATTTCCCTTTAGTGATCTCACCCATTGCTCTAATGTCACATGAAGACTTCAAAAGGAGGAGTTGACTATGTGAAGGAACTATCATATGAGGGGTTGAGGCATCTTAGCATTGAGATTATTCTTTGAATCACCATCCATCAAATGTAAGGAATGTGCTTCTTAGGATCATTCAAATATCTCGAGCGTCACAAAATGTGGATCTCAACTTGCATACAAAAAGGTCAGTAAAATTGTAGATGGTAAAAGTGGAAGTGGAGAAATGACTGCTGCCGCCAACCATTCATGATGACTACCTATTTGTGAGGACCCAATTCAATTTATTGACCTAGCCCTTCAATTTTGGGCAATCAATCAGCGCATGATCAGTGGACGTGAGGAGTTGGCAAGACCCTCTTGGCCTATTGGAGCCTATAAAAGCAATGGACTTGTGTTCATTTGGGGTACATTCAGATACACACATTTACATACGTACGTACAGAGGTCCTCTCTTTGCACTTTGTGGCTTCAAGCCTTTTGTAGGAAGTCACTATGTTGTGTGGATACGGATCGTGGGCTTCCCAGTGGAGGGCTAATAGCACTCTAGTGTGATGAGAGTGGCTTGGTTTTGTCGTTCCGTGTGAGTCACTGGTATTTTTATGCTGTTTTCCTTAGAGCAATTCTTCAGACTTTGTGTCGATCAGTACTAATCTGCATCTAGCTGTGTCCATTGTATGGATTGGATAAATCCCTTGTATTGATGTTGTTTAGTTCTGGATTGGCATGTTAGCCCAGAGCGTGAACATTTTGAGCATCTCTTTAGCCTATATTGTAATCATCTGATTGGAACTAAGGAGTGGATGGTCTTCCATTATTGTCATTTTGTCATTAATATTTTCTTGAGTATTCACAACTCCGTGCAATCATTGATATCTGCCTGCTCACATAAGTGTTAAAGGGTATATTTCCCTAAGGAGAACCTCCCTTGAGTAGGTGAAGTAATGGAATGCTTGCTGCATGCTCTTGTTAAAAGTAGATACCCCAATACCTCCTCTACAGTTTGGCACGCCCGGTGGGACACTTGCATTTCTCTAAGAGGCCCGGAGGATAGTAAATAGTCCTTTTGTTCAGTATTTTTGCCCTATTGCATTTGTGAATAAGTACATGACCCATACACGAGCCGATAAGGAGCCTCTTCATGTACCAAGGAGCCTTAACAAGTCAGCTACATCTTGGACGAGTGAACCTACCTCCCCTCTACCCTCCTTGAATTTGTCTGTTGATTTGGGTGCGACACCACTGTCAAAGGAGAAGCATAGGAGAACATTAGACTTCTCCTTAGATACGTCAGAAGAAACACCAGTGCAAATGGAGGATCTCTCTCATTTACTCTCCAAACTCAATATGAAGTTCCCTACCTTCAAGGGACAAGCTTATGAGGATGCTGATGATCATGTGAGGAGGTTCATCTCCTTATGCCGTGGACGAGGTTTGCAGAATAGAGAGGATGCAATGTTGGCACTCTTTCTATCGACATTGGAAGGCCTTGTAGACAAATGGTACAATCAATATGCAGATGGCCATTTTGCTACATGGGAGGCTTTGAAGATGGCCTTCTCACAGATATTTCGGCCAAGTGACTCCTCCGAAAGAGCTCTAGATCAGCTAGAGAACTTAAGGCTAAGACCAGGTGAATCGTTCCATGAACTTCACATTAGGACAAAAGATCTTGTTGCACGTCTTGCACATGATCTAGGTGATTTCTTGGTTAAAAAATGGATAGAAAAATCTTTGCCCAGGTCATCTCAGCAGAAGTTACGTGAGTCTCTTAGATTGGATGCAACCCTCAATGATTTTGCTGCAGCAGCATCATGCATTGAAGAAGCGTTACTACCTCAAGGGTACACACCAACGAGGTAACCCTCAAGCTTTGGATTCGTATTATGCTAGTACTTCAAAGGCACCTAATAGAGAAGAGAATCGGCCTGTGAAGCCTAGATATAATAGGCCTTTGATGTGCTATCGTTGTGGTGAGTATGGCCATATGCAAAGTAGGTGTTCCCTTCTAGAAGATGCACCTCCTTGTCAGCATTGTCCATAGGCTAAGGATAACTACACCAAAGATTGCCCAAGAAGCCGTCCTGCTCCAATCCACATGATTGCAGTCTCTCCACAGGAAGAAGGTATGACCACTTAGTCTTATGTTGTTTCATCCTCTACAATACCCATGATGACTAGAGCCAGACAAGCAGCAGCAACCCGTAAAGAGGAACAAGAAGGACTCCAGGATAAAGAGGAGGAAAAGAAGGTTGTGCGGAAGGACCAAGCAAACATTGAAGGAGCTTATGAAAGGATGGCTACTTCATTAAGGGAGCAATCAACAAGTCTACAAGCAGACACACATGAGGTAAACATTGAGCAGGTTTTGAAAGGCATTTATCACAAGGTTAGTCTATACAAACTTATAAGGATGGATTCAAAAATAAGAAGTGACTTATTGAAGATTATACACTCTACTCACTTGATCCAATCATCCAGTATAGATGGTTTCATGGTTGATTTTCCGTGTGCACCCTTGGCAGACTACCAAAGCTCAAGATTATCCGTTTGTATAAAGGATGAAGCTCTCACAGGTGTGATCATAGATGGAGGCTATGGTATCAATTTGATGTTAGATTTCACAGTGAAGAAACTGAATTTGAACCCCACGAAGATGGCACCATTCACAGTTACACTAGCAGATCAACATCGGGTTGTGCCTCTTCGCATTATTGAAAAGGTACTGATGATAGTATAGGGTTGGCACTTTGTTCTAGATTTTGTTTTTATTGCACTTCCACAAGAGACTTCTTACCCTTTACTCCTGGGGAGACCTTGGCTAAGGCAAGCAAAAGCTTTGCAAGATTGGGGGAGAAACAAACTATGGATTTCGACAAGCACCAATAGCCAGCTGCAACTACATTTGGAAGAGGGATTTCACTCAAGGAAAACTACTCGATATACTGTGGACACTCAGGTAATGCCTTCTCTACCCCAAGAAGAAGGTACATTATTAAATTGGATGATGGAAAGTGCCGAGTGTTGCACGGTGGAAATCAATGAAATAGAGGAAGAAGTTGTAGATAAGGTAATTATAGGAAAAGGCCAGGAAGATAACAAGGTGTTGGAGAATGCGAGTTTGCAGGAGAATACAATCTTTGAAGAGGCAACAAATACAGAATTATCTATGATGAGAAGTTATGAGCTTGAGTGCAAAGAAGATCTTCCTTTTTCAGATATACCTCAAGGATGGACAAAAGAACATATTGCAGAATATAAACTAAAGTCCACTCCTGCATACAGTCGAGATGATTTCTCAAACAAGACTAGTCTTGAAGCACTGGTTCAAGAAGTAAATCTAGGGGATGAAGAGAACCCTCAAGTAGTCCACTTGGCCTCTTGGCTATGGCATTATCCTCCTTTACTACAGAAGGTAACTTCTTTACTTTTTGCTTACAAAAAAGTCTTCGTATGGTCCTACAAAGATCTAACAGGGATACCAGAGGAGCTCGGATTACAACGGATACCTTTAGTTGAGGGAGCCGCACCTGCAAGAAGTAGGCCATATCGACTCAATCCAAAGTATGCATAGGTGGTAAAATTGGAAATTACAAAACTAGAAGATGTAGGTATAATTATTCCAGTAGAACATTCCAGGTGGCTTTCTTCTATGGTTATTGTGCCCAAGAAAAGTAGTGAAAAAATAAGAGTCTGTGTTGATTTTCGTGCCTTGAATAAAGTAACTGTTCAAGATGTATTTACTCAGCCCTTCAGAGAGCAGGTACTTGAGGAAGTAGTCGGTCACACTTTGTATAGCTTCCTGGATGGTTTCAGCGGTTACAGTCAGATAGTGATCCATCCTGATGATAGGGACAAAACAACCTTTGTAACTCCATGGGGCACTTATGTCTATACCCGCATGGCTTTTGGTTTAAAGAATGCGCCAGCTTCATTTAATAGAACAATCTATCTAATATTGGGCAAATGGTTAACAACCTTTTTACGCATTTTCATGGATGACTTTTCAGTATTTTCAAGCACAGATAGAAGAGCAACAGTTCAAGATTTCCATGATCATTTGGAAAATCTAAAAGAATTTTCTTGAGCAATGTCTCAAAACAGGTTTGAAATTAAATCGTGATAAATGTCACTTTTTGGTCACCAAGGGTACTCTTCTTGGTCACATAGTATCCGCTGAAGGGATAACCGTTGACCCTGCAAAGGTTACTGCTATTCTTTCTATGCCAATTCCACAAAGCCCAAAGGAAGTGCAAAGTTTCTTGGGCCATGCATGATATCATAGAAGATTCATCCAGATGTATTCAGAAATAGCTAAGCCTTTGCCAAGGCTTACTAGTAAAAAGATCCCCTTCTCATGGAGTGCTGAAGCTGAGAAAGCATTTTGTGGACTAAAATTGAGGCTATGTACTGCTCCACTTTTAAGTGTTCCTAACTGGTCATTGGAATTTCATGTGCATACAGATGCTAGTCTTCATGCTGTTGGTGCAGTTCTAGCTCAACCATCGCCACACAAGGTTGACAGACCTATCTCCTATGCCAACAGATTACTCACCAAGGCAGAAAGGAATTACAGTACAACAGAAAGGGAAGGTTTGGCTATTGTATTTGCTCCTCAGAAGTTTCAGCATTATCTTCTGGGTGTACATTTTATAGTCATATCTGACGATTAGCCCTTGAAGTACTTGATAAACAAGCCTAGAGTGGTTGGAAGGGTTTGGAGATGGTTACTCCTGTTTCAAGAATTTAATTTTGATATTCATATTAAGCCAGGAAGAGACCACTACATGGCAGATCAAGTGTCGAGGACTGCAATGAGCGAGAAGGAAACAGGTATTAATGATGAAGTGGTGGATAGTAATCTCTTCCTAGTGGCAATTTGGATTGATTGGTATGATGGAATTCTCCATTTTCTCACTAATGGAAAACTCCCAGAACACTTGACACATATAGAAAAGAGAAGATTGCTCCTGAAAGCCAAAGCATATTTGCTTATAAATGGGAATTTATATAGATATTATCAGGATGATATCTTGAGAAAGTGTGTTTATCCAGAGGAGGTAAATCTTTTGCTAGAGGCTGCACATAGTGAAGGACATCTAAAGGGGGAAGAATTGGCTCACAAGATCATCCACAAAGGACTATGGTGGCCTCATATTTACAAGGATGCGATCAAGTTTGCTAAAGAATGCCACATCTGCCAGAGGTGTGCTCCTACGCCAACCAGATTGAATTTCCAACCATTAGTCATATCTACAGGATGGCACCCATTTGAACAATGGGGTCTTGATTTCATAGGACCAATTAGTCCAATTGGTCAACCTAGGGGTAAGAAGTATATTTTGATGGCCACATGCTACGCAACTAAATGGGTTGAGGTCAAAGCAACTGTAGATTGCACAGCTTTAAAAGTAGCTAAGTTTCTGTATAAACGTATTTTTTCAAGATTCGGTTGCCCACTGGAAATCACTAGTGATAGGGGCACACATTTTATAAATCAATTGCTCCAATTTATATTTGACACGTACAAGGTTTTTCATAAAAATCTTGCGCCTACTATCCAAGGGCAAATGGCCAAGCAGAGAGCTCCAATAAGATCTTGATTGGATTATCCTTCGATCATCAAACCTTCTGGCCACAAGCATTGATCGGTGCAATTTGGGTTTTCAGAACTACGAAGAGGGGAACCACTTACAAGAGTCCATTTCGTTTAGTATATGGAAAAGAGGCATTAGCACCATTTAAGTTTATTATCAAAAAGGAAATGGGAGCCAAAAACATGGGAATTGAACCTCCCATTAGGAGATTGGTGGCATTAGAAGAATACAAGGAAGGAGCAATTTAGAAACTACAGATAACACAAGAAGAGCGCAAGAGACTGCATGACAGATATCTTTGGTCCAAAGAAGTACAAGAAGGATCCATGGTTTTAGTGCATCAGATTCTAGCAGTTTCAACCAAATTGGCACCCAAATGGATAGGACCTTACAGGGTGGTAAAGGTACTACCTCATGGACCATTATATGGAGGATTTGCAGGGTAAGAAGATACCCTTGGTCAATATCTCTAGGGTAAAGAATTACCTGAACTAAGTCCAATCCGGAGCACTTCATTCACTATATATACCGTATTTTATTCACTGATTGGAGTTTATCTTGATCTTTTTGAAATAAGCAAAATAAAAGAGGGATTGCACCGGGATTGTGCAAAGGCTTGATGTGGGGGTCTGTATTACGACAGTTCTTCCCTTTGTTTCCCCCTTTGAAGATGTGTATGTACTGCTCTAGTTAGGAGATGGTGATGACATTTTAATGGCTCTCGGGGAAAGACAGAGGAGCTTGAGCACTTCCTTCTTTATCTCTCTCTCTCTCTCTCTCTCTCTCTCTCTCTCTCTCTCTCTCTCTCTCTCTCTCTCTCTCTCTCTCTCTCTCTCTCTCTCTCTCTCTCTTCTCACTCTCTCTCTTCCGCCGCTTTCCCACTACCTCCCACCCTGCGAACCCCCCTCCTCTCCCCACCCCGCCAGCCCCCACCCCGACCCTCCATGCCCCGCAGCCTTCTCCCTCTCTCTCTCTCTCTCTCTCTCTCTCTCTCTCTCTCTCTCTCTCTCTCTCTCTCTCTCTCTCTCTCCTCGCTCTCTTTCTTCCCTCGCCTGCCCACTACCTCCCACCCCACGACCCCCCTCCTCTCCGCACCTCGCCAGCCCCCACCCCGCCCCTCCATGCCCCGCAACCTCCTCCCCTCACTCTCTCTCTCTCTCTCTCTCTCTCTCTCTCTCTCTCTCTCTCTCTCTCTCTCTCTCTCTCTCTCTCTCTCCCTGTCTCTCTTCCCCCTCTGCCCCCGGCACCCTCCCATCCCGCGACCCCCCTCCTCTCCCCACCCCACGAGCCCCCACCCTACCCCTCCATGCCCCGCAGCCTCCTCCACCTCTCTCTCTCTCACTCTCTCTCTCTCTCTCACTCTCTCTCTCTCTCTCTCTCTCTCTCTCTCTCTCCCTCTCCCTCTCCCTCCCTCCCTCCCTCTCTCTCTCTCTCTCTCTCTCTCTCTCTCTCTCTCTCTCTCTCTCTCTCTCTCTCTCTCTCTCTCTCTCTCTCTCTCTCTCTCTATCTCTCTCTCTCTCTCTCCCTCTCCCTCTCTCTCTTCCCACGCCCGCCCACCAACCCCGCCTGTGCCCCACCCACTCCCATCCCGCAACCCCCCTCCTCTCCCCACGCCGCCAGCCCCCACTCCGCCCCTCCATGCCCAGCAGCCTCCTCCCCCTCCCTCTCTCTCTCTCTCTCTCTCTCTCTCTCTCTCTCTCTCTCTCTCTCCTCCCTCTCTCTCTTCCTCCGCCTGCCCACTACCCATGCCCACGCCCCACCACCTCCCACCCAGCGACCCCCCTCCTCTCCCCACCCCGCTAGCCCCCACCCCCCTCTCTCTCTTCCCCCGCCTGCCCACCACCCTCGCCGGCGCCCCCACCACCTCCCACCCCGTGACCCCGCCTCCTCTCCCCACCTCGCTAGACCCCACCGTGCCCCTCCATACCCCGCAGCCTCCCTCTCTTTCTCTCTCTCTCTCTCTCTCTCTCTCTCTCTCTCTCTCTCTCTCTCTCTCTCTCTCTCTCTCTCTCCTCCCTCTCTCTCTTCCCTCGCTTGCCCACCAACCCCGCCCGCACCCCACCACCTCCCACCCCGCAACCCCCCCTCCTCTCCCCACCTCGCCCCACCTCGCCCCTCCATGCCCTGCAACCTCCTCCCCCCTCTGTCTCTCTCTCCTCCCTCTCTCTCTTCTCGCGCCTGCCCACCACCCCCGCCCGCGCCCCACCACCTCCCACCCCGCAACCCCCCTCCTCTCCCCACCCCGCCAGCCCCCACCCTGCCCCTCCATGCCCCGCAGCCTGCTCCCCCCCTCTCTCTCTCTCTCTCTCTCTCTCTCTCTCTCCTCCCTCTCTCTCTTCCCCGCTTGCCCACCACCCCCATCCGCGCCCCACCACCTCCCACCCCTCGACCCCTCCTCCTCTCCCCACCCTGCCCCTCCATGCCCCGTAGCCTCCTCCCTCACTCTCTCTCTCTCTCTCTCTCTCTCTCTCTCTCTCTCTCTCTCTCTCTCTCTCTCTCTCTCTCTCTCTCTCTCTCTCTCTCTCTCTCTCTCTCTCTCTCTCTCTCTCTCTCTCTCTCTCTCTCCTCCCTCTCTCTCTTCCCCCCCATGCCCACCACCCTCGCCCGCGCCCCACTACCTCCCAATTCGCGACCCCCCCTCCTCTCCCCACCCTGCCAGTCCCCACCCCGCCCCTCCGTCTCTCTCCCTCTCTCTCTCTCTCTCTCTCTCTCTCTCTGTCTCTCTCTCTCTCTCTCTCTCTCTCCCCCCTCCCTCTTCGCATCCCTCTGCTTCCCGCCTTACCCTTCCCTCTGCCTCTCTCTCTCTCTTCCCCCTCCGCCCCCTGCACCCCACTACCCTGCCACCCCCCTCCTCTCAGCCTCTCTCTCTCTTCCCCCTCTGCCCTGCATCCCACTGCCCCCGCAAACCCCCTCCCCTCAGCCTCTCTCTCTCTTCCCCCTCCGCCCCCCCCACCCCACTGCCCCTGTTGCCCCCTCCCCTGAGCCTCTGTCCCTCTTCCCCGTCCGCTCCCCGCATCCCACCCGGCTCCTCCATCCTCCAACCCCGCCTCTCCATCCCCACACCCCCGCCCTCCCTGCCCCGCGGCCTCCCTTGTTACTTGCCAGAGGAAATGGCCAAACAGTTGCTCTCAATGAAGATATATGTGGGTGAAGTGGTTGAAGCTCTGGATAAGCTGCCAAGAATTGTGGCTCACACATTTCGACGTGGAGGATTTGGAGGTGGATTTGGTAGAGGTGGATGTAGAGGTCCCAGCCGTTTTAACTTTGGAGGCCTTTTGACCTCGGTCAACATGGATCAAGTTGGGTTTTGTTCTTTTTTGGGATTCAGTGCATTATGATCAGTACTCGTTGTTGCCATTCAATATCTGAGAACATCCTACATGGAGAAGAGGCAGATTGCATGGACAGGCTGCTTTCGCCACTACTAAGACTGAGAAGAGTAGTTGAAGTTCGAGATTATACTATATGCGGATATTCGAGAATGGATGCAATAATGTGTTCCTTGACACAGTATAATTAATCATGACCCTCCCTCCAGCTCCACCACCTTACCCCTCTCTCGATGTTTCTTTTGGTCACCTCAAATTTCCCTTTAGTGATCTCACTGATTGCTCTAATGTCACATGAAGACTTCAAAAGGAGGAGTTGACTATGTGAAGGAACTATCATATGAGGGGTTGAGGCATCTTAGCATTGAGATTATTCTTTGAAACACCATCCATCAAATGTAAGGAATGTGCTTCTAAGGATCATTCAAATATCTCGAGCGGCACAAAATGTGGATCTCAACTTGCATACAAAAAGGTCAGTAAAAGTGTAGATGCTAAAAGTGCAAGTGGAGAAATGACTGTTGCCGCCAACCATTCATGACGACTACCTATTTGTGAGGACCCAATTAAATTTAGTGACCTACCCCTTCAATTTTGGGAAATCAATCGGTGCATGATCAGTGGACGTAAGGAATCAGCAAGGCCCTGTTGGCCTATTGGAGCCTATAAAAGCAATGGACTTGTGTTCATTTGGGATACATTCAGATACACACATTTACATACGTACGTACAAAGGTCGTCTCTTTGCACTTTGTGACTTCAAGCCTACTGTAGGAAGCCACTCTGTGGTGTGGATACAGAGCTTGGGCTTCCCAGTGGAGGGCTAATAGCACTATAGTGTAAAGAGAGTTGCTTGGTTTTTTCATTTCGTGTGAGTCAGTGGTATTTTTATGCTCTTTTCCTTAGAGCAATTCTTCAGACTTTGTATTGATCAGTACTAATCTACATCTAGCTATGTCCATTGTACGATTGGATGAATTCCTTGTATTGATATTGTTTAGTTATGGAGTGGCATGTTAGCCTAGAGCGTGAACATTTTGAGCATCTCTTTGGCCTATATTATAATCATCTGATTCGAACTAAGGAGTGGATGGTCTTCCATTATTGTCATTTTGTCATTAATATTTTCTTGAGTATTCATAACTCCCTGCAATCATTGATATCTGCTTGCTCACAGAAGTGTTAAAGGGTATATTTTCCTAAGGAGAACCTCCCTTGAGTAGGTGAAGTACTGGAATGCTTGCTGCATGCTCTTGTTATAAGTAGATACCCCAGGACCTCCTCTACAATTATCATGAGCACCCCAAGGTGTACGTGGTGTTCCATGTGGTGTACTGCATGGCGTACCTACATCTGAGCTACTCGTCCTAGGAGTAGAAGCGGGCGACACAAGGTCCCTCGCACTTCCTCCACAACAACCGCTGCCTCCGCCTCCAGACCTACCTGTAGATCCACTCCTAGAACCTCCTGCTCCAGAGTGTGACCTCAATCTATGAGACGGGCCAAAACCTGTATCGCGCTGAGGTGTCGAACGCACATGTCTACTAGTAGACCCAGTAGGATATGGCTGCAAAGATGGTCCTGGTGGAGTCACAAAGCTAGGAGACATACATCCTACGGGAGTAGCACCACCCGCAGGAGTGACATCGGCGGGAGTGACACCGACAGGAGTGAGGCCAGTGGGAGTGAGGCCGGCAGGAGTAAGGCCACGAGGAGTGAGGCCGGGAGGAGTGCTACCACGAGCGATCCAATACTATGATGCAGCGGCCATATACGCAGGAGGAAACTGAGAGATGAACTCCAAAAATTGCTCCTCTGTCATGGAATGTGGAGTGACTGGAGGATTGTCTCCCATCGTGCTTTGTAATAAAAGAACTCAAATAATTAGCATGTGATAAGAAAAGTAATATAGAGAATAAACAAAAAAAAACAAAAATTAGTACATACAAGTGTTTTATTCAAAAGTCCTCTATTCTAGCATCCTCTTGAAGATCCGATGCACCGAGAATATCTATCTCTATATTGATGGCTTCTAAATCGCTTGCTATGCTAGTTTCCTCCTGATCATCGTCTATTGCTTCGTCTTCTCGAACAATGACCTCTTCTTCAATGACCTATTCTTCTTGAACAATGATCTCTTCCTCCTCGACTATCGAATGAATCTCTGAGTCCACTAGACATGGACTTTCTTCTACATCTATGTTTTGAAAAATTTGTCTACTACGTGGAGGGACTTGTAAAACAAATAGCCACTCTCGGTCTTTTGAATTTGATATAAAAACAACTTGCTCATAGTGTTCGGGAAGTATAAATGTATCCCTTTCATCTGTCCATAATCTGGTGGAGTCAACTTGAAGCAAACCGCTCTTATCCCGTCGTACTGTTGCATTTCTTCCAGAGGTGACTACTTTGAGCAATTTCACAGTAATCAAACTTTCTGAAAGATACTTTCAAGATGTCTTGAATCACACCACAATAATCTAACTCGCCTTCTAGAGAATTATCATCTCTTGCACTCGCTCTACTTTTTTGCAAAAAATTCACCATCACTCCACCATCAGAAGCAGATCTATTTTGATCGATTCGTGCGATTCGAAAGTGTCGTCCATGAGACCATAGTGCACCGTATTTAATATACTCCCAATCACATCCTTTTGCGAGTTCTTCTTCTTCTTCAGAGATATCTTCACCTGCTGCCTTTGCTTGTGAAACCGCTGTATCTAGCCATCTGCTCGTTGGAAAAGGTGGAAGAGGTCGAAGATTTTCTGAAGAGGCAAAAATCGAGTGGAACGATTTCTTCGAAACTAAGATCTTTCCTTTGCGTCAGTTTCCTTGGCAAGTTAATACCTTTCTAACCAATTTTGCATAGGCTCAGAGTTAACTATGCAAAACTTCATTGCCTTCTCTCTGAAAGCTGCATCCATTTTTCTTTGCAATCCTTTACCTTGTGGTTCATCGCCTACGAGATGAACATCTTCATCATCGCTCCATAAGCGAGGCATTTTGGGATCTGATATACATAGAAACTCAGTTATGAATAGAAGCTTTCATTTGGTGTTGTGCTTGTCGACCAATTTGTCCTTCACGTAAAACATGTCCATCAGGCAAATATCTATGATGTCCTTCATAGACAGTTGTACGCAGTGCTTTGGAATAGCGTGCTTCGAGTCGTGGTCTGCATAAAGGACAAGCATGGTAACCCGAAATCGATAAACCTAAACATTCACCATAACCACGCCAATCATGCATTGTCCACATAAGTATGCGTTGCACTCGCAGGTCTCGTCTTCTTATAGGTTGAGACATGTCACGCACAGTAATCCCATCCCATAAAATGTGCAGTTCTTCCACAAGTGGTGCAAGATATACATCCATGTTTTTTACCTTATACTTACCTGGTACAATAAGAGCTCATAATAAATGACCTTTCTTTGTGGCCAACCATGGTGGGATATTATAATTGACCAAACATATAGGCCATGTGCTCCATGAAGAACTGCGTAATCCAAATGGATTCACTCCATCCATAGCTAGGCCTAGACGTATAGACCGAGGCTCACTAGCAAACTTTACCCATTTACTATCTATGTGCTTCCAAGCATCAAAGTCAGCTGGCACTCACATTACATTATCTGTAGACCTTCTCTTTGTATGCCGGACATTAACTCAGCTATAGATTTGCATCTAAACATGTTCTTAATTGGTGGAATGATAGGAAAGTGGCGAAGAACCTTTGCCGGGATTGCTTCGCCTACGTCTTCTCTAAATCTATTTGCTCCATAGTTTGGATATACGTGGAGATGCTCATACTCATTCCAAAAGAGAATGCAATCATTCGGACAAGCATGAATTTTAGTATAATCCATTCCAATGGATTGTAAACGTTTTTTCGCATCTCCACGTGTTGGAGGCATGTCATTGCCCTCTGGCAAAAATTGATATTTAAGAAGCCTGCAATAAGCAATTAAAATGATATTAGTAAATGAAGTTTTTGTGATACAACAATGAAAGCCAATTTGTTCTCCACTTACCTGAACAATTCAGTGACACTACTATTTGACCATCCATAAATGGATTGCAGATTGAGCATCGCGAGTGAAGCACGTAGTACAGATATCTTTGCTCCATTGTAAAGTGGTAAACGAGCTAATCTTCGCATGTTTTCATATTCTTCATCAACTTCTGATCGTGGAATTTCTGTTGTGTCCATGAAACTCTCGACACCTTCTTCACCAGCATGATCTTCATCCATCTCATAAAATGCTTCAAGCATCTCTTCCATATGTTCATTCTTTTTATATTTATTTATCTATATAATTATCCTATTTTATATATATATTTATTTATATATTCAGATTTTTTCCTTACATAATCCTATTTTTATATATTTAATTTATATATTTACTTATATATATTTAATTAAATTATTTAAAACAGTAGTTCTTTTTATATTTATTTATGTATATAATTATGTTATTATATATATATTTATTTATAAATTCAGATTTTTTCCTTACGGAATCCTATTTTTATATATTTAATTTTATATATTTAATTTTATATATTTAATTTTATATATTTAATTTTATATATTTAATTTTATATATTTAATTTTATATATTTAATTTTATATATTTAACTATATATATCTAATTAAAAACCCTAATCTTAAAATTCTAGATCTAAAATATGTATATTTTTGTATGCATGTGTATCTACATGTATATATGTATTATATGTGTATGTGTATGTGTGTATATATGTTATGTAGGTGTTAAAACCCTAAAACCCTAATCTTAAAGATTTATACTTAAATCTGGAATACTAAAACCTAAATACTTAACTACCAATAAAAATCTAAACTCCTAATCCTAAAACCCTAAAACCCTAAAACCCTAATCTTAAAGATCTAGACCTAAAATTTGTATATTCCTGTATACATGTGTATATACATGTATATATGTATTATATGTGCATGTGTATGTGTTCATATATATTATGTAGGCGTTAAAACCCTAAAACCCTAATCTTAGAGATTTAAATCTAAAATATGTATATTTTTGTATGCATGTGTATCTACATGTATGTATGTATTATATGTATCTGTGTGTTTGGATATATATGTTATCTACGTATTAAAACCCTAAAACCCTAATCAAAAGACTTAGACTTAAATTTGAAATACTAAAATCTACATACTTAAACACCTATAAAAATCTAAACCCCTCATCCTAAAACCCTAATCATATTTTATATATATATTTATTTATATATTAAGATTTTTTTCTTATTTTTCTCTATATTTTTTCTTAATATAAATATAATTGAGTGATATGTATGCCTAAACCCTAAAACCATATATATTATGTGTATGTGTATGTATGTGTAAATAGTGTAAAAACCCTAATCCTATTTTTATATATTTGATATAAAAAAAAGACTTCAATCTAAAAATAGGATTATATGTGTGTATGTATGCATGTGTGTATATATATGTGTGTATGTATGCATGTGTACATGTATGCGTGTGTTTGTATGCATGTGTGTGCGTGTGTATGTATGCATGTGTATACATGTGTGTGTATGTGTATGTGTGTGTATGTAGGCATGCATGTGTGTGCATGTGTGTGTACATGTGTGTATGTATGCATGCATGTGTGTGTATGTGTATGTATGTGTATGCATGTGTGTGTATGCGTATGTGTGTGTATGTATACATGCATGTGTGTATACGTGTGTATGTATGCATGTGTGTATATATGTGTGTTATATGTATGCATGTGTACATATATGTGTGTATGTAAGCATGTGCATACATCTGTGTGTATGTATGCATGCATGTGTGTTTATGTGTATGTGTGTATATATTGTATGCATGCATGTGTGTATATAAGTGTGTATGTATGTGTGTATGCATGTGTGTATATGTGTGTATGCATGCATGTGTGTATATGTGTGTGTGTGAATGTATTTTTATGCATGTATAAATGTGTAAATGTGTGTGTATGTGTGTGTGTATGTATGCTCTATTTTCCTAACTCTATCTTTCTTTCTTTCATTATTCTTTATCTCTCACTCTCTCTCTTTCTCTCTCTCTCTCTCTCTCTCTCTCTCTCTCTCTCTCTCTTTCTCTCTCTCTCTCTCTCTCTCTCTCTCTCTCTCTCTCTCTCTTTCTCTCTTTCTTTCTCTCTCTCTCTCTCTCTCTCTCTCTCTCTCTCTCTCTCTCTCTCGTTCTCTCTCTCTTTCTCTCTCTCTCTCTCTCTCTCTCTCTCTCTCTCTTTCTCTCTCTCCTTCTCTCTCTATCAATAGAGAATAAAACAATCACTTACAAGTATGTCCCTCTTTTGGATCATTATCATCAAAGCATAATGCATGTCGTCTATCGTCCAATTCCAAACAATCGATGCCAAAGAACTTCTGCAAAATCAAAGAAAAGAGAAATTATAAAACCTTAAGCATAGAGAAACACAAATGCGAACAGTATGCGGAGCACTTACCAAGATGTGAGATCTAAGCCGAGAGAGAGTGTTTGTGTGTGTAGAGAGAGATCTGTGTGTATGTGTGTGCACAAGACAATGCAGGTCGCAATTCGGTTCGTGCACACAAGTTCCACAGAAGACCAACCGTACTCAAATACGCGCAAAAATATGAAGTTTTGCTCTCGGGTTCGTGGTATGTTTAAAACTCATTGCCGGTATAGGTGTCGGTATGGGCATCGGTATACGCGTCGGTAATTCCCAGCAAATTCCCGATGCTTATATCGACACCCATACGGATGCCTATACGATGCATATACTGATGCGTATATCGGCGGCTATGGGCCACACCGACGGTCCGTTTAAAATGGTCATACTGACGGTCACTTGACCGTCGGTATCTCTAAGTGACATTTTCGGAGGCCCATACCGACGACGACTATGACCGTCGGTATATGCAGCGTCAGTATGCCCCTCATATGTTGTAGTGAATGAAGATAAAAATATCTATTATGGGTTTGCATGAAGCATGAATGACTAGGGATTATATGAATGGAGTCAGTTAGAAGACTAGAGACTTTTGGTAGTGAAAGCTTGGGAATGTGATGGCATGCTTAGACTAAGTGCATTATGCTGATAAATTCGAACACTTAGTAAGTGGGATTCTTTGGGTCCTACTATTTGCTTCTCGCGAGATCTTACCTCGATATGGATCATCATTTATAGAAAAAAATTCATACTCAAGCGAACTATATATATGTGTGTATTTTGTTAGTGCACTGCGATGGGCTAGTAGGCAGGTGGAACCACCTTGGTCGGGCAATCAAGGCCATGAGTCGTAGCTAGTTTCGTCTTAGGCTTGACCTATTTGTTGTCATGCACCTGCATGGGTCGGTACGAGGGTGGAGCCACTCTGGCCGGGTGGTCAGAGCCACGAGCTGACCTGGATTTCATGCAAGGCTGACGTTGTGTATGTCGTGCACTATGTCGAGTCGGTAGACTGGTGGGGTAAAATTGGCCGGGTGGACAAGTCCATGAGTCGATAGGTCGATTTATGAAATAAAGATAAAAAGAATAAATGCTGAGCTAAGATGAAGTAAAAAAGAAAAGAAAAAGAATAGAAAAAGAAAAAGAAAAATGGAAAAGGAAAAGAAAAAGAAAGAGATCTAATGGAGAGTTGGACAAGTAGGAGATAAACAGTGGGAATCGAGGTATATTCTACAAACTGAGTTAGTAGAAACATATGTATATTCCAGTACTTAGAATGAGTTGCTGGATCTGAACTTGTTGAACAAACAGAAGATCTAGAAAGCCAACAGTTTATTCATGTGATTACTTGTTAAATTACAGACGCAGAAACATAGTATGATGTTTGTAAAGCTTGAATCTGCATAACTTTCTAAAAATTTATACTAACCTTTATAACAATTGCATGAACTTCATGAGCTCATGATTTGATTTTGAGAATAAAAACATAGAAAGTAAAAAGTGTTTCAAAAGAGCCCTTGATACGCTTGTGTTAGATCTTGCAAGTTGGCCCATCGGGATGATGTGCAGGTTTAGTAGGGGTGAATGTCGGGATGAAATCCCGCAAGGCAAAAGTGTGCCTGATTTTTTTTCAAAGTTGATTGATTTTACGAGTTTTGTGTCGTGTTTTTTGCTAAGGAAGTGGTAAGAATTGTATGTGTTTTAGCTGATTTGATTGACGGTGAGATGGGAAACCACGTGATTCTGTAAATAGTCCATGAAACTAAGTCTAGCCCCATGGAAACCCTAGGTTGGAACCTTAGTTTTGTCATTTACCATAAGTCTAGCCCTTGGAATTTATTTTTTTTAATATATAAAGGAAGTTCGGCAATAGCCTACTCTCTCGGAGTTGAATTAAATAAAGAAAAGTACAAGAGAAGGGGACTAGTGCCCACGGGACCCCCCGTGTCTAAAGTGTGAAAGCAAACCTTAATTTAAGAAAAATAAAAAGAGAAAAAGAAAAAGATTCAAAAATAGAAAGAAGAAAATAGGAAAAGTAAGAAGAGAAAAACGAGAAATAGAAGTAAGAGATGGGATTTTCCAAAAATAGAAAATGATCATGCAAGATGATTCTCAAATTAGAATGTTGAGTAAGGAGGTTAGAAGATTCTAGAGAAGTCCTAGAGAGGGTAGGAAAACCTATAAATAAGATCCTAATCTTATTTGTTTTCCCCGTGGTCCTCTTTTGTGGAACGCCTCTCCAAGTAAACTTCTATCCCCTTTTCTTGTTCATTCTTTTTTTAGAGAGAGAGAGAAAGAACTTGGAGATCCACCTCATTGGAAGTTAAGGCTTGTGTTCATGCCCTCCATCTCTATTGCCTCCCTTCATCAGGCCTCCATCTCTTAAGCGATTTTGGAGTCTTAGCTCTATGCATCATGATAGATTCCTCTCAATACTTGGATCTGTACCCTTCATGTGGCGCTCCTTCTTGATCAAGCTTAGATTTAGAGAGAGGGAGGCATCTGTGGTAGCACATAGGCCGATTTCGGGTGAGAGAAAAATGGTGTCTATTGCTGACGGTGTCAAAAAAGAGAGGTAGATGGAGAGAGAGAGAGAGAGAGAGAGAGAGAGAGAGAGAGAGAGAGAGAGAGAGAGAGAGAGAGAGAGAGAGAGAGAGATGTTTCACGTTAGAGAAGAAGAAGCTGATGGCAAATAGGTGTGAGGAGAATGTGGAGAGAGAGAGATCAACAAAAAATGGGATAGAGAGACAATGAAGCAGAGCTAAGTGCAAAAGATTAGAGGATCATTATTTAAAACAAAAAAGCAATTAAAGCAAAACAACCATAACAAAACAAACATGACAGTTATGCAAGTACCTTGAAGTGATTATTTTTGAAGTGATTTTTTTATTTGGCCATCTAAAAGCCACGATTATGGAGATTGATTGAGAAGGAGGAATGTGCTAAGGGCAACGAAATAGCTATGCTACATGTAGAGTTAGTTATCATGCAATCAATTAAATGAAAAACATTATCTTGAGGTTGAGAAATGGCAAACATTTGACCATCAATGAAGTTATTTCACGAAAGATTTCTTACCTTCATGTACAAGAGAATTCTCTAAAATGAAAATTGATAGAAACACGAACTGAGAGAAATCCTCCTCTGAGAGGAATGTTAGGGTGAAATATGTTTGAGTAAAGAATCCTACTCGGTTTTTGAGAAGAAGATAGTGTTGTGGATTAATTGAAGAAAGAAGCTATAAGGCATTTTGGAGAGTTTGTTTTCAAATCCATACATCTACTCTGAATAAAATGTTTCGTTGTGCTCATCATAAAATTAAGCAAGGAAAATTTAGACGAGAATAGGAACTCTAAAGTAAAGTCAATGCATAATGAGTGTGGTCTTTTTTTTCAAGAGTATTGATGATGATTTTTTGTTCCCTTCTGATTATTTCCCACCTCGTGGATCTTGATTGTCGAACTTCTCTCCAGGTTACCATTGATGATTTTAGAGATATTATATGAAGTGAAGTTGAAGATTTGAAGAGCAAAGTGAAGAATATAGACCTCGTAGATCTTCTTGGTGCATCTATTCTCCAGGTTGGGCCGGTTGATGATTTTGGAGATTATATAAGTGAAGAGAAAAGTTACTGAAGATCCGAAGTATAGAATACTCCTTGTGGATCTTGCTTGTGGAACTTTGTTCCAGGTTACTGAGTGATTGGAGGCTATTGCAGTTTATGAAGTGAAGAAAATTATTTGAAGAAGATTTGAAGTAAAGATTTTCTGGAGACCGAAGACCTAAAGTGACGAAAAGATTCAACCAAAAAGACCAGAAGACGAAGATCGTAGGCACCTTTTCGCACTATAGTGAGAGGCCTACCTTATATTTGGCCAATCTGCACTGTAACGGCGGCTTATTATAGCACCCTATCGTAGTGTAGCGATTTGTTGTATCACCGACCTGCACTATAGCAGGGATCTTTGTATCATTCAGTTTTATTGGAGCACTTCATTTTCATTTCTGTTGTATCATTGAGATTTGTATGCACAATGAATCTGAGTATCAGTGTTGTATCTGACTTGTTTCTTTCCCGAGGCCTACGGTCTCACACATATGCACGCACGTCTCGTCACTTCCGAGGGGCAGAGCCCTACAAGGATCGCCACACCAAAGAGTTCGAGGGCAAGGCACCCAAGGCACAGATGCTGCTCGCCAGATAGCGGGAACGATGCACACTAGAGGGGCTTGATCCAACCCCAGCACCGGCTCTTCTCGTTCCCCTGACCTCCTTCTTCCCGACACCTGAACCCGACGTGAAGCGAGACGGTTGCACGGTGATCCTCGACGCTTTACCCACTCCTTGAGAAGACACACAAGAACCTCAACATTGGATATAGATTCCAAGTACCAACATTTACAGTTCTTTGAATTATTGCATTCTTCTATACACTTGAACAGAAAGATTGCTTTTGACTCTCTGACTTTGATCATCACTTTTTGCATCAGTTTAGATCATACGAGTGTGCACTTTTCTATTGACAAATAGATTAAGAAACTACTTCTCATTCTAGATCATAAGAAGAGGGAACTTTAAATTAACAAAATGATTGAAGAACAGTTTACGAAATGTGAAGAGCGATTTAGGGAAATGGAGATTAATACAAATGAATCTATAAAATCGAAATTTGGTATTGTTATGACCCTAATGCAGACTATAAATGCAATATCTGAAACTATCTAGCTAATGGGAATAAGTATTAAAGATGTAAAAAAGGAAATGGATTATGATATTTTAGAATTGAAAAACAAGGTTGAGTTGTTGGCCAAACAAGTTAATGACCTACAAGTATTGAAATGTGATAATGAGCATGAGGTAAAAGTCCAAGGCATATCTGCACACAAATAGCCATTAGGTCTTAGAAAATCCATGCCTAGAGTGACACCTAGGAAATCAAGTTGGGATTGTCTTGGACATATGTTTTGGGATTGTCTTGTGTATGAAAGTGCATGCAGACATAGACCTGTAAGTGAACATGAAGGTAAAATTTGTAAATACCAAGAACAAATACATTTATATTTGAGTGCAGGAAGAGGTGGATTGAAGGAATATTTTGAAGAGGCCAAAACTAGATCAAAGCCAATTCAGAAGATGTGGAAACCAAAAAGACTTGAGAACACTAAATCTGATGAACAAACAAGTATGCAATCTATTTAGAGTTAAGAGAAACCTATCGAAGAAACCAAAGGTAGACAAATCAAGGTGAAGAAACAAAATATTCAACAGATATTGAGAGAACAAATGGAAATTGACCATAAAAGAGAATGTGATAGAGAAAATCAACAGAAATTAAAGAAAGAACAGGATGTATATGTCTCGTTTGACTCGAAACTTTTAACTAATGAGAATCTATTGGATCAAGAGAAAGTTATGAAATTACATTCCCAATTAAACTTTGACAAACAAATTGAACTAAAAAAGAGTAAAGAAGAAACTCAAGAAGATATAAAATCTAATAAGCAACTGAATAAAGTAGAGAAACTATTAGTTGATGATATTATCAAGCAAATCGAAGGGAGTGTTAAGACAACTTCAAAGACTTCTAAGAGTTCGAAAAAGAACAAGAGAAGTAAAAACCTAACATTTCAAGACATATTTGCAAATCTTGAGTGATGATTGAAGAAGAATTATAATGAAACATAGGAGAATGATCAAAAGCTATTCAATGATGATGATTGATGAATAATCATAATTGATGAATGATGATCAATGAATGATATTGATGATTGATGATAAAGATGATTATGACAATGATGATGATGATGATGCTCGAGGATGCTCATGATACTGATGCTGATAGTGATGAAGAACGACAGATCATGAAAATTGAAGAAAATCTGGATCAATCGATGAAGAAGATGGAACAAAATGATCAGGTGAAATGTTTCTGGTTTGAGATTCAATTTTCTTTCTGATAAAGCATTTGCATTGCATTGTGATGTATGATAAAGATATGTATGAATTTAAGAAAATCATGTAGAATGAAGATATCAAATATCTATTATGGGTTTGCATGAAGCATGAATGACTAGAAATTATACGAATGAGATCAGTTAGGAGACTAGAGATTTTGAGAGTGAAAGCTTGGGGATGTGATGGCATACTTAAACCGAGTGCATGTATATACTGATTGATTTGAACGCTTAGTGAGTGGGACTCTTTTGGTCCTACTATTCATTTCTTACGAGATCTTACCTCCATATGGATCATGATTTATGAAAAAAAACTTCATACTCAAGCCAGCTTATATGTGTGTGCATGTTCTTAGTGCGTTGCAATGGGCTAGTAGGCGGGTAGAACCACCTTGGTTGGGCGATCAAGGCCACGAGCCGTATCTAGTTTCATCATAGGCCTGACCTATTTGTTGTCATGCGCCTGCATGGATTGGCAGGCAGGTGGAGTCACTCTGGCCAAGCGGTCAGAGCCACGAGCTGACATCGATTTCATGTAGGGCTGACATTGTGTATGTCGTGCGCTATGTCGGGTCTGCAAACAAGTGGGATAAACTTGGTCGGGCGGACAACTCCATGAGTCGCACTCCATTTCGATAGGCCGATTTGTGAAAATGAAAGAAAAAAAGAAATGCCGAGCTGAGATGAAGAGAAAAAGAAAAATAAAATAAGAAAGAAAAAGGAAAAAGAAAGAGATCTAATGGAGAGTTGGAGAGTAGGAGATAAATAGTAGGAATTGAGGTATATTTTACAAACAAAGCTAGTAGAAACATAAGTATATGCTAGTAGTTAGAATGAGCAATTGGATCCGAACCATTTTAACGAACAGAAGATTTAGAAAGCCAACGGTTTATTCATGTGATTACTTGTCAGATTGCAAACACATAGTATGATGTTTGTAAAGCTTGAGTTTGCATAATTTTCTAAAAGTTATACTAATCTTTATAAAAATTGCATGTACTGCATGAGATCATGTTTTGATTTTGAAAAGAAAAACATAAAACGTAAAAAGAGTTTTCAAAAAGAACCCTGATATGCTTCTGTTGGATCTTGCAATTGACCGATCGGGACAATGTGCAGGTTTAGTGGGGTAGATATCGAGATGAAATCCCGTAGGTAGTGTGCATTTTTTTTTTTCAAAGTTCATTGTTTTATGACTTTTGTGGGATATTTAGACTGAAAAACTGATATGTTCTTTGTTTGATTTGGCCAATTTGATCGATTAAGAGATGTGAAACCATGATAAATATATACATTAGACCTATGTGTGTAAATAACTAACTTTAGATCCTTGAGAAACCTAGGTCCAAGAAAAATAAAAAGGGAAAAAGAAAAAGAATCAACAATAGAAAAAGAAGAATTCGAAAAATAAAAAGAGGAAAAACCAAAAATAGAATTAAGAGATGGGATTTTCCCAAAATAGTACATGAACATGCAAGGTGATCTAGGAATAGAAAGTTAGACAAGGAGGTTAGACGATTCTAGAGAAGTTCTACGTAGGGGAAGGCCTATAAATAAGTGCCCTAGCCTCATTTGTTCCTCCCCGTGGGTCTTGATGTGGATCTTCCTACCAGGTATGTCTTTGTCCATTTGCGTTTAATCATCTTCTTCCTGAAGCATTAAGGTAGTGCATCTAGGGAGAGACAAAGGTCTGTTACGTGTAAGAAGTTTTCATATATGCTGAAAAGCTTTCACACTTTTGAGAAGCGACGCTGTTGCTCTAGAGAGAGGATTCCGCAGGCGAGAGAGAGAGAGAGAGGGAGAGAGAGAGAGAGAGAGAGAGAGAGAGAGAGAGAGAGAGAGAGAGAGAGAGAGAGAGAGACAGAGAGAGAGATTTACATAGAAGAAGTTGGAGAGAGACACGATTGGCAATGCTTGAGACATGATAGGTTGTTGACGCATATGGCGTACCATAGTGGAGAGAGAGAGGGAGAGAGAGAAAGAGATTATGACGGTTGCTTACGCATGTAGAGGCATCGTGGTGTGGAGAGTGATAGGACGAACTTGGCTTCTGTCAACTGTTGACATGTAGAGAGAGAGAGAAAATTGGGTGGATTGCTCTATTGCCACCCAAAAAGAGAGATGGGTAGATGACATCAGAGAGAGACTGTGGCGGTAATTGCACATATGCATGATGAGAGAGATGTAGTGGCACGCAAATACAATTGGTAGAGAGAGTATTTGGAGGCGGCGTTGCAGCACTGTGGAGAGAGCTAGCTGGATAAAGCACGACACGCAGCTGGAGATGATAGGATGCGATGATCGGTGGTGCTGCACAATATCTAGAAGAGAAAGAGAGATGTGGTTCATTAGTAATCCGGGCATAGATGGATAAGGCGGCATCATCGCATGTCATAAAGAGAGAGAGAGAGAGAGAGAGAGAGAGAGAGGGAGAGAGAGAGAGAGAGAGAGAGAGAGAGAGAGAGAGAGAGAGAGAGAGAGAGAGAGAGAGAGAGACAGACAGAGAGAGAGAGTGAGAGAGAGAGAGAGAGAGAGAGAGAGAGAGAGAGAGAGAGAGAGAGAGATAGAGAGAGAGAGAGATGGTCAGGCAAAGGGCTTTGGTGGCACATGGACACAGAGGAAGAAACAGGGGACATAGAGAGAGAAAAAGAGAGAGGGAGTGAGGGGAAGGAGAGAGAGGGAGGAGAGAGAGAGAGAGAGAGAGAGAGAGAGAGAGAGGTAAATACTAAAACTGCTTGCATTCATACTGTTGCTTCAGTCATACGGGAAGCTTCTTACACACTCTCGCTTGACTTAGTATATGTATTTGCCAGATCAACAGATTGAAGTACGCAATTCAGTAGACCTTAGAGACAAAGTGCTTTAGATTGTTCAAGGAGCTTTTCTCTCCTTTTTCACACTTTTCATCCCACAAAGAGAGAAGCAAACCGATGAAACTAAATAAATAAAGAAAAATAAAACAATAAGAGAAAAGAAAAAGACAAAAGATAAAGGAAAAGAATGGAGGGTAGAAAATAGAAACAAAGAAAGAAAGAAAATAAAAAGGAAAATAAAAAGACGAAGAGGAAAACGAGAATGGACGGAAGAGAGTAAAGGAAAAGAAGGAGGGAAGAGAAGGAAAAATGAAGGAAGAAATGAGAGGAGAAAGAATGGAAGGTAGAGAAGAAAGAGAGGAAACAAAGAAGAAAGGAAGAGAGGAAAAACAGAAATAGAGCTATGGTCTTCTAACTGAAATAGGTTTTACAATTCAATCGTATGCATGTAAACATTTATATTTTTTGCGCGAGATTGAAAACATTTTGGTGTGTGGATCTGATTATGTGAATGTAACTTACTCTTCCAAAAAGCATCTATGGATATACAATTGAAGATGTAAGAAGGCAAATCTATACCTTGAGTGTCTACACGAAATTGTTTAAGGGTGGAATAATGCACAAATTGATGATTATGTATGCGAATATGCACTTGATTATTATGGTGAATGGTCAGAAGGGTTGTTTCTATACACATAAATATTTGTTTCTATGTAAATATTTCACATGTGTGTGAACATTACATAGAATTACTAAGTGGAAATGAATATGTCAAAAGCATAATGTGTTTTCTTTATCATGTACTAATGATTTCCGCCGTCACCGTGGACATTTCTATGGATCTTCCCTTCAGGTTTGAGCGAGTTGATGATTTTGGAGCTTATATGAAGTGAAGAAAAAATTTTGAAGACTGAAGAAAAGCATCCCCCTCCGTGGATGTATCCGTGATTCTTCTTCCCAGGTTTCTGTGGACTATTGAAGTAAAGAGAAGAAACGCCATTGCTGAGATCATTTGAAGTGAAGATTGGACCGAAGACGAAAGTAAAGAAAAGTTGCTGCTAGGATCCGGTGGGCGATTTCTTGCACTATAGCAAGGGGTCTAGTTTATATTCGGCCGATCCCGACTGTAGCGGCGGCATATATATATATATAACCATACTGCACTATAGCGCACCACGGACCCGCACACTGAAGCGGGCATATTTGTATCATTCAGTTTTATTGGAGGACTTCAGTTTCATTTCTGTTGTATCATTGAGATTTGTATGCACAACGATTTCGAGTATCAGTGCTATATCTGATTTGTCTCTTACCCGACGCCTACGGTCGCATGCATACGCATGCGAATCTTGTCACTTCCGAGGGGAAGGGCGCTACGAGGATCGCCACACTCCACAGAGTGAGAGGGCGAGGCGCCCAGCGCGTAGACGCCGCTTGCCGGACAGCGGGAACGGCGCACACCAGAGGGGCATGATCCAACCCCGTGCCGTTCCCTTGACCTCCTTCTTCCCGACAATGCATACACATACACATACACATCCACATATGTATATGCATGCACATACACATACACATACACATACACATGAACATACCCATACACATACCCATACACATACACATAGACATACACATGCACATACACATACACATACACATACATATACACAGACACAAACACATACACAGACACATACACATACACATACACATACACATACACGTACACATACACATACACATACACATACACATACACATACACATACACATACACATACACATACACAAACACGTACACATACACATACACATACACATACACATACACATACACATACACATACACATACACATACACATACACAAACACATACGCATACACATACACATACACATACACATACACATACACATACACATACAAATACACATACACAGACACATACACATACACATACACATACACATACACATACACATACACATACACATACACATACACATACACATACACATACACATACACATACACATACACATATACATAGACACACATACGCATACACATGCACATACACATACACATACACATACACATACACATACACATATACATACACGTACACATACATATACATATACACATACACATACACATACACATACACATACACATACACATACACCAACACATACACATACACATACACATACACAAACCCATACACATACACATACACATACACATACACATACACATACACATACACATACACATACACATACACATACACATACACATACACATACACATACACATACACATACACATACACATACACATACACATACACATACACATACACATACACATACACATACACATACACATACACATACACATACACATACACATATACATAGACACACATACGCATACACATGCACATACACATACACATACACATACACATACACATACACATATACATACACGTACACATACACATACACATACATATACACATACACATACACATACACATACACATACACATACACATACACCAACACATACACATACACATACACATACACAAACCCATACACATACACATACACATACACATACACATACACATACACATACACATACACATACACATACACATACACATACACATACACATACACATACACATACACATACACATACACATACACATACACATACACATACACATACACATACACATACACATACACATACACACACATATACGCATACACGATATGCATACACGTATGCATACACATACACATACACATACACATACACATACACATACACATACACATACACATACACATACACATACACATACACATACACATACACATACACATACACATGCACATACAGATACACATACAGATACACATACACATACACATACACATACACATACACATACACATACACATACACATACACATACACATACACATACACATGCACATATACACGAACATACCAATACACATACCCATACACATACACATACACATACACATACTTATACATATACACATACACATACACATGCACATACACATACACATACACATACACATACACATACACATACGCATACACATACACATACACATACACATACACGTACACATAAACATACACATACACATACACATACACATACACATACAAATACACATACACATACACATACACAAATACATATGCACATACACATACACATACACATACACATACCCATACGCATACACATACACATACACATACACATACACCTACACATACACATACACATACATATACACATACACATACACATACACATACACATACACATACACATACACATACACATACACATACACATACACATACACATACACATACACATACACATACACATACCCATACACATACCCATACACATACCCATACGCATACCCATACGCATACCCATACACATACCCATACGCATACGCATAGGCATACGCATACACATACGTATACACATACACATACGTATACGCATACGCATACACATACTCATACGCATACGCATACGCATACACATACACATAAACATATACACATACACATACACATACACATACACATACACATAGACATACACATGACACTATAATGAAGAATGGTACCTGGTCTTTATGTGACTTGCCTCCTTGCAAGAAGGCCATTGAGACTACATGGGTATACAAGCTGAAGCGTAAGTGTGATGGAGCAATTGAGATTTATAAGGCTGGGCTTGTTGCAAAGGGTCATCCTCAGGAAAGAGGCATTGAATTTGATGAGACCTTTGCACCTACATGACGAATGACTATTATTCGTAGCATTTGTGAGCTTGGAGCTCACCGTGGTTGAAATTTACATCAGTTGCACATTAAAAGTGCATTTCTAAATGGTGATTTGCATGAAGAAGTGTATGTTTTTCAGCCTTGTGGCTTTATTCAGAAAAGGCATGAAAATCTATTGTGCAGGTTGGAAAAGGCATTATATGGTTTGAAACAAGTGCCACATGCTTGGTACAAAAAGATACATGCCTACCTGATTGCAAATGGTTTTGATAATAGTCCAACAGAGAGCAATCTATATGTTAGGCATGCTAATGATGTGCTTCAGATCATTGTTGTGTATGTTTGATGACATGCTACTCAGTGGTTCTCGTGAGAAGCATATTGCTGATTTTAAGCCTGATTTTCATGACTCATTTGAGGTGTTAGAATTTTGGGCATTTGTTTCATTATTTGGGCATTTCAATTCATGCAAGTTGATGACAACATAGCTTTGTGTCAAAAAAATATATTGATACATTATTGTAGTATTTTGGCAATGAAGACTTCAAATCTATTACCACTCGTATGGAGACAGGTTCAGGATTGGGTCTTCATGATGTTGGAGATGCATTTGATGTTGTTCTCTATCAACAGACTACTGGATGCTTGATTTACGTATGCATTACTGGGCCAAATATTTAGAATGCTATATCGTAGATGAATAGGTTTATGCATTGCCCAAGTTTGAAGCATTGGTAGGTGGTTAAGCACATCTCTTGCTACTTGAGTGGTACCCAACTACTTGGATTGTTTTATCCCAAGGGAGGATTGCTATTGCTAGATTTACATGTTGTTCTTGACTCTGATTGGGCTCATTGCAATGACACTCATGTATCTACTAGTGGCTTTTGCTTCATGCTTGGTAGGTCATGTATATCTTGGTTGAGCAAGAAGCAACGTACTGTGGACACTTGCAATTGTGAGGCTGAGTATAGGGCTGCTTTCACAACAACTATTGAGTGTGTGTAACTCAGATGCCTTATGGCTGATTTGGGTGTTGGTAAGCCTTTTACCACCACCATATTCATTGATAATCAGAGCACATTGGGAATTGCAAGGAACCTTGTGTTCCATGCTCGCACTAAGCACATTGTTGTGCACTATTATTATGTCAGGAGAGGTTCTCAGCTGGAGCGATCAGTTGGGCATATGTTGCCACATAGGAAAACACTGTAGACCTTTTCACAAAGGCTCTGCCTAGGGATACGTTTGAAGCTTTCGACAAAGCTTTGGGCTTACTTTCTTTTGTGGATTGATCCCACATAGTTTGGCACTTCCTTATACATGAGTGGAAGCTCCTTGCTCACTACATCACTCCGAGCGGGGGATTTATTGATATATTTAAGTAGTGATGTGTGTGAACACACTAGGTCCATGGACCACTTTTTTCCCTCTTTACGAGGTTTTCATCCATGTTAGTAGGCTTCTTTAAAATCCCATTTACTAGCTTCCATTGCCTCCTTTGAATCAGCACATCTTTAATCTGATTCTTCGAAAGAGCAAAGTTTGTGCCATCAAATTTTCAAATCTCAAAATGATCTTTGCCCTGCAAGTTATAGCTCCTCGTCGGAACACTAGCACTAGACCCTGATCCACCTGATGTGCCTGAGACCTCTGATGCCATGATGATAGAGGACTGAATAGAATGATAATGGAGCTAGAAGATTCCAAACACTAACAAATATGTTTATCAAGGAGTAAATCGACCATTGCATACTTGACTAAACCAAAAATCTGAAAACATTTTGCCAAAGTATCCTCTACAAAATGAGCATATGACTAGTGTCAAAGTATCATAAGACTACAAGTACAAACATGTCTACCTGCATAGTGAATCACTGACTCGACATCATATAATCAGCTACCCAATAGAAGCCAACTAGGCTTACGGAGCACCTATGAACAACTATCATACATCTCCTATGGTGAGGTTGGGTAAGTTTTGCACTTGCATCACCGAAGAGACCCCGACATCTAGGTGTCTCCCAGTTAAGAAAACCTCACCATGACCCTCTTTTCCAAACGTAAAAGGCTTTATGCAAAGAACGTAACTGCTATATGAATGACCACATGGACGTACATAAGCGGTATCCACAAAAGCCTACATGGTGTGTATATGCTCAATATATGCAATAAAGTGACACTAAATGCTGAATACGCAACCCAAAAAACTAGCCAATAACACCTGCAAGTGTCTGTCAACTCTGATGTTTTAGGCTAAAAAATCTTGAATAAATTTGCAGCGGCTGCTCCCACCAAAACTGAAAACCTCTTGAGAAATCTGTAGTTTTACGAGTGTGGCTGAAAATACAGGCCAAACTTTGATATTGATTGTCTCAGAAGTACAAAGAAACTCTTCTTGATGTTCTTGGACCTGCGTGAAGAGAACTATGTGTGAAAGTACTCCAAAATGGCTCCAAAAGACACCCCAGAAATGCTTCACAAATAGGCTTTGAAAGCAAAGAATGAAGCTTTGAGGGACCAAAACGTATTCAAAGTAATGTCAACCTTAGACTTTCCCCTTCTTCAGACACCACAAGAGTGTAGTATAGTGGCAAGAGATTGCCATGGTTAAGTGAGCTTAGGGGGGAACAATACTAGGATGGGTAACCTCTCAGGAAGTACCGGGAACCTCTATATTCCTTGATCACTGAGGTCCTTCCTTGCGCGGTGGCAACGGTGACTTTGGTGACTCGGATAACACGGTATGCCAAGGTCTATGCCTTGGTCACCGCCTTAGTCGTAAGCCTTTGAGAAAGTCGAGAGAAATCCGGGGGGGGGGGGGGGGGGGGGGAGAAGAAGAAGGATGGAGCACCACACACATTACTAAATTTATTACCACTAGAATGTACAAAGATCAGTAATCCGTTAAGGAAGTACGCATATATACAAGCTCTGGAAAAAACCTTCTATAAAAGGTAAAAGTGTTTGGTTGTCCTAGAGGGTTCACACACGTCACTACCTAAATATATCAACATTCCATACTTTCCATCTGTGCGTCTATCAAAGATGACAAAGTGTTGAAGTGTAAGCGAAAGTCAAAGGGCCAAAGTAAGTCAGAAACAGGCAACAGCAAGGAAGTAAAGACAAAGGGAGTCTTCATTACTCGTATGTTCCATATCGATATCATTACTCGAATTTGTCCCAAATTTCCCATGTCGAGGGGTCTGAGTAGCCTCTGTAGCGGACTCACAAGAATCTGACTTTGAGGTGTCCGCATTTTCTTCGTTGGGAGTATTGATCCCTTCTGGACATGAAACAACAACAGAGATATAATGAAAACATCGATGAGCATTTGGATATCTCCTGGTGTGTTTCTTTTATATATATATATATATATATATATATATATATATATATATATATATATATATATATATATATATATATATGTGTGTGTCTGTATGTGTGCGTAACTAAGACTAAAGCGGGAGCCGATGTTGACTTTTCACTAGAATCCAATGAATAGTCATTACCTGCAATGTCGGTTCTATATAAGCCGTTAAATATGATACTATTAGATTCAGATTTATATAGATAAACGAAAATTATATATAATACTTTTATGTACATGTTCCCCCACACGTTGCAATGAAGAAAGTGATTATGCTTTTTGAGCTCGTACCATTCGAACTATTTTTTGGCGTTGAACCATGAAGAGCGAACATGGTGCAAACCTTGAGATGACATGAAACATAGAAACCTCGTCATATCATTTCTAAAAGAGAATGCCTTGGCTCGGGCATGTTACAATGTCATCCAAGAGATTTTAAAATAAATAAAATATATCTTATTGCAAGAAAAACTTAAGCCTGACGCATAAAATAAATTGTTATAAAGCTCTCCGGTCACAAATTCGATCTCTGGTCACAGCCAATGAGCATATCTCAAATGTATTTTAGTCCAAGGAAAAGTCGAGATCGTGCATATCTCTGGTCATAGCACACAATGTATTATTAAATTTGGAATGTACAAAGATAACTAATTGTAGATAGGATCTTGCAGAAATATGTACGTACAGATAGTATAGAAATGAAATCTCACAAAAGCATACACAAAATAGAAAGAGACAAGAGACTTTGTACAAAATTGGGTACAATCTCCCCCCACATACTCTAATGGACGAATCTATCACAGTATGTGTATTTCTATGTACTTTCCATTATGTCCTGAATAGAAGATACATGAGGCGGCGTTTCAAAAGCCATGTGTTTATGAAAAATATGCTTTATTTACAAATCCTCATTTTCCAAGCGATCTACTATTTTTACAAAAACGTCGATTTCTGAGCCATCTACTATTTTTACAAAAATATCGATCTCTAAGCGATCTACTATCTTTTAAATATCCTCAAAAATATATGAATAAATCCATGCATGTTCATATCCTTATGATTCTTCACTGGCTATAACAAAACACAATCACATAAAAAACCTCAAGACATTAAAATCCATATAATATTCCATTATTCCATAAAGTATAACAATAGCCCATTAGAGTTTGACACCTAAATACGATCAAAGAGAAAATAACCTAATTCTAGAAGATTGCCAACCAATGTGGACAATATCAATCCACTTTAGGAATCCAAATGGTTTTGGAAGGGAGAGAGTAGAAGAAAAAAGAAGGATCTTCAAAGAAGCCCAGAGGCCTTATCCCCCTATACAATTGATAATTTGATCAAAAACACTAAGAAGCTTTATGATGGCTTGATCACCTTCATGTGGAAGCCATTTGTGTTTGAGTATCTTATTCTCCTCTATTACAATGACTCGATTGTGCTTGAAGGAGGAGGGGGAGCTTCAATGGCTTTTTATCCTTCTTGGAAGATAGTCAAGGGAGGACTCAGTAGAACATTCTTGATGTGGGATATCAAAGTTTGGAGAGAAACACTCTCTCCAAATCTTTCAGAGAACCTCACTTCTAATCATGTTCCAAAGGATAGAGGATTAGGAAACTGCCTCCTCTAGCAATGCTTATTTCTAGTCGATCGATCTATCAAACTTAAGATGCTCTTTGAAAGTCTTCCTGAGAGAGGCACTTTTGGGGCATGAGAAAAAGAGGTACAGAAAGTCTCTCTACCGTCATGGTAGCTCTTACACCAGGGTATAATTATGTAGATATTAATAGCTCTCATGTTGGTCCCACTTCCCTTATGGAAAATTTTCCATACAAGGTTCAACTTCTTGCATTCTATAAGAGGGTGCCAAAGATCATTGAATTTGAGATTCCATAGATTCCATGACTGATTCAAGGACAACTTCCTATTGAGATCTTCAAAGAATTTTGGTGGTTGCCTTACTCTAAAGACAACTTCGATGTGCTTCTTTTAAATAAATACCTTTCAGATTAGGATCTTCCATTCCAATAAGAAGGTGACTCTCTACGTCCCTGCAAACAATCATCTTTTGTGTTAAGGGGCATCAATACTTGTAGCTGACTCTAAATCTTTGTCTTATCTAGTTTCTCTCAAGATTGGAACCATTGGTCCTTCTATTGTTAAAATATTTTGGACCAAAATTTTTGGTCCCTTTGTAGGTTGTTCTTTTGATTCTCTTGGATGCCATAAATTAGAAACCAAATGGAGTCATTTTTTCTAATATTGACACTCAACTTCCTACCATTGCTAACCCTATGGTGCTTCTTCATCTTTTCCTAGGTGGAAAAAAACAAGGCCATGAGAGCAGATCCTTTAGAGGTAACTACAATCTTTATAACTTGAAATCTATTACTTCAAAGTTAATTAAACTTTATGCATTTGATAGAAGGAAGTTATGGAGGACTACTCTCACTTGAAGCGAGTACAACAATGTCCGCTCAAGAATCACATGAAAACTCTCTCTATCCTATGAGTAGAAGGTGGGATATTTAAAAATACTTCTCTTATTTGAATTGATAAGTCCTTGTACTAGAATTAAACCTGAAACTAAGGAAAAATATTAATTTTAATCCCAAGTAAAGTTGTGGATTTTGGCTCCCTTCATCTAGGAGAATATTCCTACTTTTAGCTTTTAAATTTGACCAAGATAAGGCAAAGATTTTTTCCTTTTATCTTTACAAACATAGAATCATATGACTACATCTTTGTGAGATAACTATTTAGAGTAATCGAAAAGATTTAGCAAAGCTCCTAGGCTTGCTTCTTGCACCAACAGCTCCCTCCCAAGGCTAAAAACCTAGAGTCTTTAATTCTTCAATATCTCTCTGATTCCAATCAAAGTTTTGAATTTCTTCAACTTGTTTCCATCGAATGCCTTTATCAACATTTCTTCACATTGTTAATGACTTGAAATATATGATAATTAATCTCCTTTCTTCTTATCTTCCCTATGACATAATGATAATGTACTTATATGTTTTTTTTCTTGGCATGATAGATTCACTTAGTAGCAAGATGCAATGAATGAATATTGTTATAATTTAGGGAATAATGGAATGTTATATGTATTTTAATGTGTTACGGATTTTAATGTGATTGTGTTTTGATTTAGTAGCTGAAGAATTATCAGATCATTAATGCGCATCGATTTATTAACATATTTTCAAGATATTTAAAAGTTAGTATTTTAGTTATTTTATGTAAAAACACTAGATCACTTCGAAAGTGATGTTTCTCTAAAAATAGTAGAATGCTTAGAGAGCAATGATTTGTAAATCAAGCAGATTTTTGTAACTTATAAGTACAGATACTCTGATAGAGTCATCCATCAGATTATGTTGGGGGAGATTATACCGAATCTTATGTTCAGTCTCTTATCGCTTTCTATTTTGTGTATGCTTTTGTGAGATTTCGTTTCTATACTATCTTTGCATATGTGCATGTGTAAGATCTGGTCAAGAGTTGTATCGAAGTCTGCATGCATCTACACAGGCGTAATTGTCGACATCTGTTCCTAATTCGTCTCATGCATTCAGGATCCGATATCCATTTCAGTTAGTCAATTCCCATCTCTTCTAGGTTTGCATTTGTCAGTTTATGTTTTCTTAGTTCACTGGTGTCTTTTTTGAATTTCTTTGAATCTTTTATGTGTCATGTGCACTGTGCTCACTGTGGACACTCACACTATACTCACTATGCCAATTGTGCTCACTATACTTACTATACTCAATGTGCTCACTGTGCTCACCGTGCATTGTGCAATGTTCGTATTCCGGTTCAGTTCATTTATCAAGTTTGTTTATCAAGTCCATTTAACAAGTTTGTTTATCAATTCGGTTATTTGTTAGATTTTCAGCAATCACAATTGTGGAACTCATGCTAAATTGAAGTGACGCATTACTCACACTTTTTGGTAGTATATACAACCACTTTTACACAAGTTTTCTCAGCTCATTACGCAACTAATTGATAGAAAAAAGTTAGGATCATTCGGAGGGCCTTTTTTAATTCAAATTTACAACTAGCTTTTTGAGCATTATATAAGGAAACACATGGAGCAAAGTCATAACCATCCTCCTCTACCATTTGAGCACTTGTAGGCTCTCATTAGGAGTGTTTACTCCAAGTCTAAGCTAGGCCCTAGCTAAGCAAGCCGTTTGCTTGTTGGAATTTTCTCATTGGAAGTGATCTTTGATCACCCATATCTCTTCAGTCCGATTCATTTGCAATTCTTCTCATGCATAAATCAACCTTATAAATCCGAAAGCTAATATGTGATTCGTATGGACTATCGTACCACTATGGACTTCTTTAGGTATGTTTTCTGTATCCTCTTCAAGTATTCCTCTTCATTAGCAACCTTCAATGTACTCAGTTAGAATGTTGTGGCCGTTGTTTTGTTAACAGGGAAGAAAGTATAAACATTTTTTTATAGTTCTTTATATTATTCATAAGATCTTTTTCTATGGTGAAAAGGCTTAACCCCCATTGGGAGCAAAGAATCTACAATAATGGGTGGGAAAGAATTAGGACCTCATTAAGACATGCTTCTCATGCACATTCATACTCAAGCTATACAAGCCGAATGAATCCTCTTACTTAAGTTTCAAATTAAAGTTGTCCTATCATCACTTCTTCTTCTTCATAATGATTTCGAGGAGAACCTCAAGAAAATGTATTTCTATTACTTTAGTCAAATACGTCTTATTGTTGAATTTGAATCATCTTTATCCAATATCTTTGGATTTAAAAAAAGTGAATGGAAAATATGCAGTGCATCATAGAAAATAATCAACTAGCAATTACGTGGTCACAAAAATAAATATTTGTTATTCAATGTTTCTATGTCCTATAAAGACCGATTTGTATTTCTCTTCAATGATTTCAAAGATTTGGAAGGTTTTACACACTTTTCCTAGTTTTCTCAATTTGTTAGATAGTATGATCAAGAATTTGTTTTTGCATTTCTTTAAACCTGTTTAATCAAAGTTTTTCCCTTTCATGAGTTTCTTGTATGTGCTTTTTGTGTTCATTTTAACTACTTCCTTGATTGTTTATATTAAGGTGCAATTAACTTTCTTATTCTATAACTTCCACTTGATGAAATAATTGATCATTAACTAAACGTTTTGGACTTCTTACCCATCATTCACTAATGCTTGGTGTGATTGTAACCAGTGGTAAATTCTTTCTTCCATGAAAACAATAATAGATTAAAGATCTAGGTTTGTGATATTTTTGGGATAATGTTAAATGAAAGCATATTCTATGAGAAACTAAAAACTGTTTCCATGCTTTGAAGTCTTTAAGAATGAAAAAATGTAACTAATTAGAACTAAAAAAGAGTCCTATATTGAAATGCACAAATCTACATTGTAAGTGTGAAGATGTGTGGATACACACACACACACACACACACACACACATATATATATATATATATATATATATATATATATATATATATATATATATATATATATATATATATATATATATATATATATTATGGCTGATTTGGGTGTTGGTCAGTCTTCTTGCACCACCATCTTCCTTGATAGTTAGAGCACATTGGTAGTTGAGAGGAACCCTGTGTTCCATGCTTGAATGAGGCACATTGAGGTGCACTATAATTATGTCAAGGATAGGTTCTGTGTTGGAGGCGAACGATTAGAAAATGCTTTGATGACTACTTTACTATTATGTACGGGGCTTAGTTATGAGAAAAAGGTCGAATCATTAGAACTATAAGGGGACGCGAAAGGTAAAGCTCAATAAGTAGCAAATCTCGAAAACAGTTAAATCTTGAGTTTTGCATGGATGAATGAATCTTAACGATAGATAAAGCAATGCGATCAACACCTCAATGTTTATTTGTTTATATGTTTAGCAATGCTGTATTAGCAACTCTAAACCTTGTAATGTGTTGTACGTCATTTATTTTAAGCATCTTACAAAAAACCTGTTGTGAACACAAGTTAAAGACATTGGAATTATTCTTGAGCTGTTTCATTCTGAATTTGTTGTAACTTTTCATGATCAAAGCAAGATGTGTATCTTGTACTTTCATACCTTTAGCAATTCACTTGAACGTGAAACAGATAGCTTTTTCTTTCATATAAGTCCAGTTTTTAAAAGACATTGTCCAAGTCAATCATCGAAAATAAAATTTACTATAAGTTCATTGAAAAAATGTGGTTGCATATCTATGTTATAAAAAAGACAAAAGGGGCAAAAAGAGGAATCATCACTAGTTGACTCTTTGAGCCTGGGCCATGTATGACAGACTGCATTTTTCTCTTAGAACATATGCTGAAAATGTTAAGTTTCTTTTTGAGCTAACTAAGCTTTGTGCAACTATTTTTCTCGAGTATCCCTTTGCTTTGAGTTTTCATTCATCACTTGGGTCGTTGAAAGCATCCTGCGTGCACCGTCATGATAACAAGTGGTTCACGTGATAGCGCTATATGCTAACTAGTGATGAATAACCGAAATCCTCCATTGAATATTCTTCCTATGAAACACACGGCTCAATGTCTTTTGGAAGGATATGCTTGAAAGAAGATAGATATTTGATCCCTATGCATGTCGCATTCGATTGAGTGGTCTGTTGTTCCCCCTCATCCACACACATGAGGGCTATTCTAGGTTATCGCTCAATATTCTACTTGATTAAGATTTAGAATCCCTTTGTCCTCTTCATGTGATTCCCTATATAATGACTTTGTCCTGTTCATGTGATTCCCTATCCCCACTCTACCCTCCTTTCACGTAATTGAGTGAGTGCCTTGAAGTAGAAACTCGACACCCTAATGATTTAGAAGAAAGCACATATGATAGATATTTGGGTGTTCTTTAAGTGTGCAAAAGCACATGTCCAAGATGTAGATAAACTCAAAGAGAACCTCAAAACAAAGACTCTATATCCATGTGCAAGGGCCTAGCAGATGGCACCCATCTTCCTAAGCTACGTAGAGGTATTTAAACCTTCTACCATTAAAAAATCCATACGGTGATCATTAAATATAATAAACTTCTTATTTCAAATAAGTGACAGGTCTTCTTCATACACGTGTAAATATAAAGCCTAGAAGAGTTGATGATATAAAGTCAGTTATTTAGAATGGTTGCCTTGTTCATTCTCTTAATTCTGAGATTGATACATTTCATGAAGAAATATTAGTAACAAGCAACCTGATCCTCCTACAAATTTCACCCGTTCGATTTTTTTTTTCTTTTCTCAACATAAGTATTTTTTCTTTTAATGCAATTCGATAACGATTATGATATTAGTTTACTAGATAACCATCTTCGATCATCTCTAGAATAGATGTTTTAAAATTTTGATGGTTGGTTAATGAAATACATGTAAACGATTTCTCATCTCCTGTTGACATGAGGATTTAATGTCTCTCATATTTTTAAATCCTCTATAATCTCGTCATTAGCTTCTATATACTGTTTAGTCGAAAATAGACTAAAGAGTAGATCTTTATACGTAGAAAGGATGTTGCTACCATTGTCTGTGTAGAATACGTAGTTTCTTTATACTCTAGTTGCTTCTCTAATCTGAATATTTAGAAATACGTTATCATAGAAATAAATGATCGTTCTCTAATCTGTGTTAATATTTAGTTGTATACAATTTCGCTTTGCTAGCACTCATTTTATAGTGCCTCCATATCTACTTCACATTCTATTTAAACGGAATGACGCTTTTTTCTCTGCTTGCACGCGCCATTTTCCCTCGTGATCCGCGCTTCTTATCTCTTCCACTCCCCTTTATTTCTTTTCTCCTCCAATCCTTTTTTTTTCCTTTTTGAAGACGGAAAATGTGTTATTGGATACCCTTGGATTTTCTACTTTCATGGTTGAGTTCTTAATATCCAAAAGTTTTGTAACCTTCTCAGAGTCTGAAAGTCTGAACTTGTGGATTCACATATTTACGATAATCTTTTCATTTCTACTCGTTTTATGCATATTAGCGGGGATGTTCTATACATGCTCCAAATTGATACTGAAAAATGATTCTTTATGTATAGAATGAGACACGATAATAAAAACATTAAAACCCTCGAGCTATCTTCTAATGATAACCTCCTGATAAACACAAATGGAGCACCGATTTGTATGTAGAGAAGAGTTTCCAGCTTTCAAACGAACCTACAACGAACAAGGTTTCAATAAGTGTTCGAAAAGTTATAATGCATGCGAATGCCGCACAGTTGAGTCTGTGATGAAGATCCATTTAAGTTTTGAAAACCGTGGAATTGATGAAGTAAACAAACGTTATGAAGAAACCATAAACATCTAGTGATTTTGGAAAGGCGAAGGAAATTAATTGTTAACGAAATCACATATCGTTTTTATACCTTTTTAACGCGCGTAGATGACTCGAGCAAATATGCACCGTACAGAGAAAATATGCGCCGTACTATTCAAATTAAATATGCGCCGTACAGAGCAAATATGTGCCGTACATTTATAACAAGACAAGATGCTAGAGTTTTCTTAGGTATGCAAATTCCTTAATAAAACTACAACAAGCCATCGTGTGCTCTATTTTGTATGTAGATTTTTATTGCTTTATTCTTCTGTTTGAAAGACATAAACTCCTTGTCTCTTGTGCCTTTTTCATTCTCCCTTGCAACAAGATCTTAGATTTGATTCCCATGGGTGCACCTTCAATCTTAACATTGGCCATTTTGAGCTTGGCTAACATATCTTTAATATACTTCGTCTCAGTAAGATAGGTACCCTTCTCTATATATACTACTTCCAATCCAAGGAAGTAAAAAATCACCAATATTGAATTTCTCCTTCATTAATACCTTCATTCTTCTAATACCTTCAACATCATTACGTCCACATATATAAAACAAGTTATATGATGTCTCCATGTGATCTTTTGATGAAGAGAGAAGGATTTTCTTTGCTCACTACAAACACTTTGTCCTGCAAATAACTTACAAACATTTTGATTTCACTAGACCTGAATACTTCTTCAAACATGACAACACTCCATGTTTATGCTTCATGAAATAAAATATATTCCATCTACCACAATCATCTATGAATGATACATAGAACCTTGATTGTGAGCTAGTTGGCTCTTTGCTTCATACCCAAATGTCTATCTGGAAAGCCTTCAATATCTCTCAATGTATGAACTTGTTTTCTGTGACTGGTTGCCTGTGAGATTTCCCAAATGCACATTCACTACACTTGTAAATAATATTTTTCTTTGAAATTCAATGTAGTAGACCTTCATCTCTATTGATTTTCTTAAGAATTCTTTCTCTAATGTGAGGCAATCTTTTATGCCAAAGCTCGAGCTATGAGAAACGTTGGGTACCATGATTGAATAATGCTACGTTCCTAGTGTTGTGGAATTAAAAGATGAATAATATACGTCTTTTTAACCCTTTGGCTCTCCTTGATATGGATCCACTACATATGTTTCATGCGTTTTGAACCTCATATTAAGCCCTTTCTCCATAGTCTCACATAAACTTATCAAGTTGTTAGTAACACTAGATACATAAAGAATTTTGTTCGTCTCATTCATATAACCATTGGAAGACTTTACATTTCTAGTTTTCTCCATAGGGTGCCTTGTGGGATCTCATATTTTGGAACTCATTCTTATTCTTTGGATGTTCCAAGTATGAAAACTGTAATAAAGTAAGTCTATGATCTAGGGATCCGATGGCTTCAGACAGATCTGAAATTGGATACCGTTTGGTCACTCGTCTGTAGGACCAAAGATCTCAAGAGTAGACTCAAGCATAAGTCATGTGCTCTCATATTCAAGTAATCCACTTAGCCTAGTGGTTAAGTCTCATGGTTGTGAAGGAGGAGGTCTTGGGTTCAACTCCCATGGGGAGCATGGGGAGAGAGTTTTGCCCAAAGAGCTCTAGAGCCTTCTAACTCAAGTTAACGTGAGTTAACTTGAGTCCAGTGGACTTAACTCAAGAGGTCAGTACAACAACCACTAGTGGACTTTAGTGGAAGGTACTAAAGTAGTGGTCGAGATCACTCCAGCCACTAATAGACTCTAGTGGTGGATATGAAAGGAGTGGAGGAGATTGCACATGCACTTGTGGACTCTAGTTACATTTGTGGTCCTCATTAGTTCAAGCAGCTATATATACAGGCATAAGGTTGGGAGGAGAGTCATCTCTCTAGCATGTGGTGGTCGTAATCCTTGTTCTCTTGCATTGGTATCAGAGCTCAAGGTTGAGCTTCCATGGAGACCTTGATAGGCTCATCATCATCATCTTGCTCCTCTAGTCGCTCTCCTATATGCGTGTGCAATGCTCGTAGATGATCAGAAATAGTGCGCCGCCGCCAAAATTCGCATATTGACTTAGCCTAAGTCGGAAGAAGCTTGGCAAAAAGTTTATACTCTGTGTGCTGCCGGCGGGATTCGATCCCTCGCCCCCCCAATAAGAGCGCCATCGCCTATCCACAAAGATCACGGGCGGACGTGAACTAGATTCTGTCGCAGTTCATACTGGTCTCTCTTTCGGGCTGCCAAAGGATTCATCCAGGAGCAAAAGATCAAGATCATCTCTACAGTGTGGAAGAGGGGATTCGAACTCCCGTTCCCCCATTAGGGGCGCGCTGCTCTATCCACAGAAACACATCGTCCGTGTGAAGACTTCTCTGCAGTAGAAATTAATGATCGAAGCGCGTGCTGAAGAAGATCTCAAATAGGAGATCTAAAAATGTTGATCCACTCTGTTGTAGGTCCGCGGGTGATCGAACACGGGACTTCTGTCTGCGAGCGCGTCCGCCTATCCATAAGACCACAACCGTTCACGGTAGTACTACTGAGAACGTGATTGATTTGTTTTAATTTGTGCTGAAGGAGACATCTTCAACCGGCCAAAAGAAAAGCTGAACTACCATCGGGAGGTCACCGGGTTTCGATCCCACGACGTTGCAGAGAAACTTCAGAACCTTATCCACTGAAACTACCAAAGTTTTGAGCAAAGTATGAAGGAAGTGGAGCTATGGAGTGAAGAACCGGAGACCTTTTGGTGATCGAAGTCAAACTAACTTTGAATTCGGACCAAAGTCTTGAGAGAAAAGCTCTTCCAAAGGATCAAAGGAAGGACGTAGCTCTATGTGGAGCTAAGTATTTTCCAGTTTTTGCTTGGCCCTAATGCTTGATTTATTTTGTTTTCATTATTCTACACTTAATCCTAGATGCACATTGAAATAGCCAAGATTTCAATTGATTAAGTCTAGATTAGAATAATGAATTAATCCATTTCTCATTCCAAGCATTAGTTTGCATTAAGGAAAGACTTGATTTCAAAAAGATCCTTGTGCATCAAAGAATGTATTTTGGTAGTTTAAATACATATTTCCTTTCCATTGCGTAAGTTTTCTATTTCACCTTAAGGGTATTTTTTATATCATAGTGCATTTAGACAAAGGAAAGGATATACATGCATCAGGATTGCATGACATACATTCTTAGTACAAGGAAAAAATCGTGCATCAAGTTCATGCATGATTGTTGTATTATTTTTTGGGCATGCAAAGAACATGCATGCATACGCATGTGAACATATGCTTTTGCATGTAGATACATGCATTTGCATGGAAGAATGGAATGCTGTTTGCAAGTAGATATGAAAATGTACTCTCTTAGTATTTAGCTTACTTTGCAAAGCTCGCAGTTTGACATTAGGGAAGACCAAGGACTAGTTAGTTGCAAAGACATACTAGTTCTAGTTTGCAACTCAAGTAATTAGTCAATTTCTTCCCAAGTCGATACTCTACTATCAAACATAAATACTTAATGAGAATTAAGTATGTTAGATGTCTTGCTAGGTATGAGTAAGCACTAGGAGAAAGTTAAGTAATAAATTTTCTTGATAACCAAGAAAATTTAATTACTTGCAAACTCTTTTGTGATGTATGATGACTCTAAGTCCTGGATGTACTTAGAAAGTCATGCGGATAAAGCTTTAGTTGATTAGTTATATATTTTATGTAACTTCTCAAGCATCCCAAGGTTGGATGAGAACATCAACTATATTTCCAAAGTTCCTTGAGTACTCTTCTATTTAGAAGATTTCAAAAGTTTTAAAGAAGTTTCTTGTGGTTTCAAGATTTGTATCTCATGATGAAACCTCGGTAAGTAACTTTTTTGAATTGAGATATGAAATAGTCAAGCCTTCTATTTCATGTGAGATCATTCTCCTACCATGTTCAAGATGAATTTAGTTTTGGGAAGGAAGATGTTCCAAGTAGAGGATCTTAATTGATTCATGAACTCCTCCCAAAATATATATAAATTCATATTATATGATAGGTCCAAGGAATGATGCAGGCAAAACCTCTTTAGGATATAAATGTTTTGCCAAGATATAAAGGTACCAATCTTTTATAAATTTTCATTTGATTTCATCCCAAGGGGTGATGGAAATCAAAGGTTAAACCTCAACATCAATTGATCCTTGACGTCAATAAAAGGATGTTAGGTTCTATAGTTGCATCTCTGGTAAATGATGCAAGTAGCTAAGCAATCTTTAGGAAAATAATATAAGTCCCTAAAGACTTGAAGCAAGTGTGAACTTTTCATTTAGGAATAGAAAGTTCCAAGAAATGGATTTTCAATCCATGAACTTCTCCTAAACAAGTTATAAAGTTCAAAGTTGTGTTCACAGTAACATTACTATTGGATCAATCATCAATAGATGCTTGGACTTTAAACATAATTTTGATTGATGAAATATGTTTAAAGGACTCTAGTAACATCTGAAGATTGACCAATAATAATGAGTTTTGTATCAAACTCAAGAATAGAAGTCGATATCACATAAATGAAAGTTCAACTTAAACTTTCATAGTGGCATGGGAAACCATATCCAAAATGTGATATTTTGTCTCTAGTTTGATACACAGGAAATGAATACAATTGAATCAGTAAATTTTTGGATATCATTTGAAAGAATTTCTTTTAAATGTTCTTTTTGCAAAAGATTCCAAGATGAATCATTTGCTCAAGTTATTTGATTCCCTAGAAGGAATCTCAAGTCTTTGAAGAAATGGCATTCTTTCAAGTTTTGAGAATGAAATTCTTCATACAATAAGTAGTTCCCTGGACATCCCAAACCACTAGAAGTGGTATTTCAAGTCCTATTCGTGATATAACTTAAAGGTATATCAAAGATTCTTAGCTTTGGAATCTGAGAGGCATAAGTGTATGCTTGGACTTGAGAAAGATCTCTAAAAATCCTGCAGGTAAGCAAAGAAGCTTTAGATAGTTTAAGAGATCTTAAAGATAAAGACTAAGTCTTTATTTTTATCGCAAGATCAACCAGACTTGATCAATCTTGGCCATGATTGTCCAAGTAATGTGCGATTAGAACTACTTTGTAGATTGCCCAAGTATTGGCAATAAAATTCCTTTTGGGAATTATTCACTCACGTTCCATTTATTCGATGGAAAAATGTGAAAAAGAGTAAGTTGTTCCAAGTCTGAACAGAGTAAAGAAATTCCAAGAATGTAGTCTGCAACCGTGAAAATGGTAATTAAGTCTGTGGAAGGTAAAACATAAGTGTTTACCTATCCTTAAAGGGATTTCGGTACAAATCCAGAAAGCATGAGCGGATGCTTAGACTTAAGCAGTAGAGAGATTCCTGTAAAAAAAAAGCCCCGGCCGGGATAGGTACCTAAAAGCATTAGTACAGAAGGAATCTAAAGACAAGAAGTCAAAAGCTCTTGTCGCTACAAAATTGGTCAAGAATAGCCAATTGAACTTGAATTTGAGAAATTCAAGAACTTGGAATTCTGATTGGTTTTCATTTGAAAACCCCAGTAAAGAAGAATTGATATTCTGTTAAGAGGTTTTTCAAGTTCCCAAGGTAAAGCACATGATTGTGAGACGATCATGTGAAGGAATCAAAACCTAGAAAAATCTAGTTAGAGGTAATGCCTGAAACTTCTAATTCTTGTTAAAGAATTGAAGAAATAAGGTACTCTATCAAGAGATGTTTAGACTTTTGGATAAGAATCACCCACACATTAATGTGAATATAAAATAGGGTGGTATGGGACACCAGATTTTATACTCAGATTGATGTAGGAAAGGTGGAATGGGACATCGGACCATAGGATGATGATTATCTTTTAGTCCTAGTTTGGATTTTGAAGTTAGGTTTCATCCTCAAGGGAATTAAGACTTCAAGGAAAAGTTTAATTCGTAAAGGATGAAAGTAGTATCTTACGATACTTCTAGGTAACTTCAAGATCAAGGAAACTGAAAATATGAAGTAAGTAACTTCCAAGATCTTCATAGAACACTTCAAGTTTAAGTGTTATTGATCAGAAATATTTGATAAATTTTCTGAAAGAAGTTGGACTTTTACTTTGAGTTGATCTTTTCAACTAAAGATTTAATTGACTAAGTCAAGCATCAAGTTCCTAGTGTAACTTGATAAAATTCACTCTTTTAGACTCAAAGAAATGCACAAGAATTGCATTCACGGAGTCAAAAAGATTGAATGTGACCTGAACTTAGTCTCAAGTGAAGCATTATTTGAATACAAAACTCATCAGCGTAACCTCAGTGGGTCGACACACTGATGTTGGTTACCACACTAGTATCTTGTGGTTGGATGATGTTTTTTATTTGCTTTGAATCTTTTTGAGAAGCTAGCTTATTTCTCTTAAAGATAAAGTCAATGCTTCAATATCTTATTGAAATAGATCGATGAGAAGTTAAAGTCCTGAGTCAACTAGACTTTGACTCATAGCAAGTTTATGTATGTGCGAAGTTTGAATTGGTTGTACAAAGTTTTAGTTATCTCTTTCCGCTTTCCAAATCTTTTGGAATTGACTCAGATATGGTATCTGATTCCTTTTGCAAAAGACCAGGGATAGCCGGTTAGAATTAGATAACTAACTTGAACATCCTAGATAGATGTTATGTACAAGAACCTTTTCAATCTTCAAACGATGATAAGTCTAAGTAGACTTATTCATTTGATTTTGCTTCAAGTTATAGCATAAATAATTTCCTAGAGTCCAGTATACTCTAGAATAAAGAAGTTAGGAATTGCTCATTTGATTGACAATTCCCAAGAACTTTCAGTTAAAAGTCTTTGAGAAAAGTGTCCTAAGTTGGACAATTTTCATTTTGAATTTGAATTGGTGAAGTTAGTATGGTTGATTCCACCGGAATGGTAAACTTTCTCCTACAGTTTACATAGGATTTTTTTCAACTCATTGGGACGGAGTAGTCCTCTAGTCGGGTGAAAAAATCAAGTAACTGTTAGATAAAAGTAAACCATTGAACAGACATCTAAAGTTAGATGTATGGGACAACCACACTTCAAGTTCTCCAAAACAAATTCAAGTGAATCAAGAATTCTCAAAAGTCTTGCGAGGGATAAGAATCCCACCTTCATTACTAAGCCCATGCACCAGTTATGCCTAGAAATGGACTAGTAATTTGAATCCACCTAGTTCACATGTTTGTGCCTAGATCGCACATCGAGAAACTGTGAATTAGCCAGGGATGTCATTAGATCCACCCTCATTATTCTTCACTAGTTTGTACTTTGTCCCGTTCATCAAAGTACAAAACCAGATAGTGTTTTGAATCATTTGGGCAAGGATGCCACCACAGAGATGAGACATGTTCTTCCAGTTCTAGAACATGACCATGTTCTTCCAGTTTTAGAACATGAGGCTCGGGGGTTGCCTACAGTTATATATATAGCTTTATTTTCGAGGACGAAAATCTTTCCCAAGGGGGGAAGAATGTAATAAAGTAAGTCTATGATCTAGGGATCCGATGGCTTCAGACAGATCTGAAATTGGATACCGTTTGGTCACTCGTCTGTAGGACCAAAGATCTCAAGAGTAGACTCAAGCATAAGTCATGTCCTCTCATATTCAAGTAATCCACTTAGCCTAGTGGTTAAGTCTCATGGTTGTGAAGGAGGAGGTCTTGGGTTCAACTCCCATGGGGAGCATGGGGAGAGAGTTTTGCCCAAAGAGCTCTAGAGCCTTCTAACTCAAGTTAACGTGAGTTAACTTGAGTCCAGTGGACTTAACTCAAGAGGTCAGTACAACAACCACTAGTGGACTTTAGTGGAAGGTACTAAAGTAGTGGTCGAGATCACTCCAGCCACTAATAGACTCTAGTGGTGGATATGAAAGGAGTGGAGGAGATTGCACATGCACTTGTGGACTCTAGTTACATTTGTGGTCCTCATTAGTTCAAGCAGCTATATATACAGGCATAAGGTTGGGAGGAGAGTCATCTCTCTAGCATGTGGTGGTCGTAATCCTTGTTCTCTTGCAAAAACATTGGTAACTTCCCTACTAGATGATTTGAGCATCCACAATGAATAAAGAACATATGCTCATTTGATTTAGCTTCTTTGATTACCATGTTCATGAGCAAGAGTAAATCTTTTTGGGACTTGCCAAGTGGGTCCCGCATGAGGGCGACGAGAGGGTGATCAACCTTCTTTGTAATGCAACCTAGGAATCAACCAAGCTTCCCCTGCTTTGTGGGATTTGGGGGGTCCCGTGGGCACTAGTCCCCTTCTATTGTACCTTTGTTTCTTAATTTAATTCAATTCCGGGAGAGTAGGCTATTGCCGAACTTCCTTTATATTAAAAAAAATCTTTTTGGGACTCATGATATGTATAGTTTTTTGTAATTTCGTCTTCACTTCTCGCATCGTTGGTAGTTTTTGTTATAATTATCATTTTTGTATCCATATGAATTCTTGTATCTGCCTCTAGGAGATCCATATCCACCTCTACTCTAACCTCTTTCTGTTTCTCTTCGTTGGGTTCTTCAAACAATGTTGTTTGATCATATTCCTTAATACACATGGGGTAAAGCTAGCTAGGTAGGTGGTTCCATCATCATTAGAATTTTTGCCTTTTCATTTGGCATCTTTATCTTTAATTTTACCTATCTGAAGGGCAAACTGATAATAGATGTTTCTATTCTCACCGTTATTGATAATTTTGGTCTCATGATTAAAGATTTGTCCCATGAAAGCGTTGAGGTGTGGCCCTTGCATATCCATGCACAAGTCCATAGCAGCGGTGAATGCTTCCAACTTTTCATCAACCTTCATTCCATTGATAACTTTCGTCAAAGTCTTCTCCATCAATGATCTCTCCAATTGTTCTGCAATGTTCTCACTTTTTTGAAAACGTTGATGAAACTTTGGTTGGGCTGCTTCTTGATTGACGTCAACTAGATCCATACTTCATTCTTGGCTGCCTTGGTGCTCGATTTTAGAATGTATAACCTTTCTAAAGAATCCTTTTCAACGCATGTATTTAACCTTTTCTTCTCCTCTTGAGTTGGTTGTCCTTTGGCATTAAGTATAGGCATTAGCTGATCTAAAGTGTTGTACCCATACAAATTGCCCCCTTGCAAATACACCTCTATCTTTAGATACCATGATAAGTAGTTTCTTTGATACAACGTGTCGACTCAAGAAGGGTACCAATCATTGCCAATGTGAAGAGTATGACTATGCTAGGATAATAGTGTGAGAAGTTATAAATAGTATGCAAAGATGTGAGGATTGTGGCAAAATGCTACTCGAAAGTAGCCTAGGTTTCACTTGGGCTCTTACGAGACTCCCTAAGCTTTCAATGTATGAAATAATAAATTATGGTACCTTGGAACATGAATCTCGAAAGGCTATACAGAACTGATAACTTCTAAGCATAGCTCATGTACAAAAAATCTTCTATTTATAGAAGAAGGACCTCACAAGTTTGCTCAAATATGAGAGCATGGTAAGAGTAATAGAGCCCTTTTGGATACATTCAAATGTGTTAAATACAAGAATATAACAAGCTATCTCATTCATTTATAATGACTATAGTGAGAGCATTAAGAAACATTGTGGTTTTTTTCATTGTTTACTGAGCAGATTATGCTATAGAGAAGGTAGCCAGAATAAGTCAAGAGGACAGGCGATCTAAGAACCCAAGGTTTCTGAAAATCTAGTTTAAATAGAATTTAAAGGCTTGAAGGATGAATACTCCCTGTTGAGAAAACCTAAGCTATTAAAACATGGACTAATCGACGCTGCCAAATTCTACAAACTATCAATAAATGTTTTCACCTTGAAAATCACTATGGAACACAGAATCCGTGAGCGTGTGTTATAGTCTGTCATGCTCAGCAAAACACGACACGAACTGTTAAAGCTGAGATAAATTTGTTCCGAAGGTAGTAAGTAAGATTGGAAGTTGCTGAAAACATGGGTAGCACGTCCAAAAGAGGAGTGATATGAAGTTACAGGCTGTGGGGAATACGCCCACCACGACTGTATAGTCAACTTCGAATATTTTATAATTGACACGATGCAAATTCTATAATGAGATTATCAAGCGCGCATGCATTTGTGTACAGCTTGTATTCCTCTGTTGTTCTAGCGGTTTCATCCTCTCCTATCTTCAACGGGTCAGAAATGCTGAACGAACTTCTGTTCGCTTAAGAAACTCCTCGGTGACTGAAGGCGTTCGCTTAAGGAAATCCTGGTTAGTGTAGGTGGTGATGTGCAGAAGGATGCAACGATGAATAGTACATGCAGTAGTCGTCTGGATGACCAGGAGACGAAGCGAAGGATAAATAACGCGTAAGTGCTGGTTGTATTGATCGACGAAGAGCACTTCTGCATTTATAAGGTAGTTGTCAATGCACGCTCTTCTAACCGCGGAACAGCAGCGTAACCTCCAATAGAGAATATTTTAAACAGCGAAGGCCCGACATTCTTACAGCTGATCAAAGTTTTTGTCAACGCCCTCGTTGATGCCGACCATCCTTTCCGTCAAGGCTTTTATTGAGCAGAAAGGTGGAGTTTTGAATAACGCGGATAGGTGATCGTCACGGACAGCTGTATTGGATTGACATTCGAGCTTTTCCTAAATCTGGGTAACATTCTTTTCAACGCTTTCGTTGAAGCCGAACTCCTGTTTGTGAACGCTTTCGGGATGAACAGAGCTGCAAATCTGTTGGATGACTATTCGATATTCAACGCTTTCGTTGCAAACCCATTCGATGTCACGATATTTTCAAGTCGTATTCATGGATTTCGCAATGTAAAAACCTACAAAGCAAAACAATCAAGTCCTCGTGCATGTACACAACAAACAATTATTTTCCGTGCTTCTTGTTAAAGTTCGAAAACGATAACTTCGTTTTGATTTTCTGGTTTTTTATTTTGGAATATTTCTTGATAGTCTCATTGCTCTTTAAAGAAAAACCCTAGTTTATTACGGTCATATATAGCCAATGGGCTATAATTTCATCGGAACAAAGTTGTGCTTCCTTTATTCATCAATCAACAATTGTTGGGACAAAGGAAAAGCTATGCCACTGTAATATATTTATTTTTTTGTTGACGACATGATTGCTCCTTCTTGATCTACATTTGTATCCGCATGAGTGCATCTCCATTTTGTATCTAGGAGGCACTCCATTTCTAGTTTATTTCCATTTTATATTGTACTTCCTTTGTATTTTGGTACCTTGCCATGTGCATCCACAAGTTGTATTCGTTCTCCTTTCAGAGCAATTATCCCACATGCGATGTACTTTGGAGAGCCCCTCCCAGATCTATATAAGGAGGGCCTCTCCCCCCATTTGTACTTGGTTAGAAGTTTGAGGAGCCTACTCCATGCTCTTGGCAAGCTCATTTCTAATCCACATGAGTTTACCCATTCATGGTCTACTCATTTTAAGTCTCACACACTCTTTTTTTTGTGAGTACAATCTTCATGTCATTTTGCTTCCATGCGTGTACTCTCTACATGGTATCAGAGCGACAGGTGGAGGTGCGGTCAGTTTGGTGGTGGTGGTGCTTTATTTTGGTTGTATGCTTTCTCCTTATTGAGAGAAGCCTTTTGCCATTAGTTTTTGGGATTCATTCTGCCCATTTGCCCACCCTGCCATCCATTTTGGTCATCAGTTTGTCCACCATTTTCCTTCATTCTTCCCTCGCTCCCACTCCTTTTTGTGGTTAGAGTGAGATGTTTTGTCAGTTTGGAGCGCATTTATGTGGAACTAACAATGGTTCCTATTGTTAACGGTGTTTATCAACACTATGTTGCCGCAACATTATTTTTGTCTCTCAAGTGTAGTGTGTGTATCATTTGCATCTAATAGCACATTGATTCTACTCGAGCACACTTTCTAAGTTGTGGTGTCAGATCACAACAATGTGTCATCTCGGCTTCAGCCTCTGCAACATTGCAGTTTGCACACACCATAATCTTCAGTATTTGACTACGTGAGCACAAGCACATCCTTCTATGGTGAGGGGGCTCGTGTTGTTGCTTAAAGTCTCCCTTCGTACACTCTTTGTTTTGACCATCGTGCAGCTAGCGTATAACACGTGTTCTAAAAGTGATACCACTACGGTTGTGTTTATCTACAAAGGCAACACACTTTGAGCTTGTGGTGTTTTCAGAGTACCAACACAATGAAGTGCAAGTGTATCACAGAGTTGCATCAACTCTCTGTGATCCATCGGCTCACCCGCTCAGGCCCCGATGACCTCTCTGCCAACCAAAGAAAGAGAGAGAGAGAGAGAGAGAGAGAGAGAGAGAGAGAGAGAGAGAGAGAGAGAGAGAGAGAGAGAGAGAGAGAGAAAGAGAGAGAGGCAACGCTCCCTTTCTGAAGCTCCTTGTCAGTTGTGCATATGTTCCCTATCTTCACTCATGGCCTCCGCATAAGATTCTAGGATATCCACTCCTGAGTGCTCGAATTCGGTAGCCATCCTCTTTGCATCCTATCTACGTCTCCAGGTGCAAGTGCGCAAGGGAGAGACTGATCCATCATCTTGGTTTCAGATCTACTCTTGTCTCGCATCTCAGCTTAGGCGCCAACATCAAGATAACCATATTGAAGCAGGCAAATGTGATTGGCGCCTGCAATGCAGTGTACAATAACGAAGAGGAATTTCTGGGAATGTGAACAGGACCCAATTGCTACACGGATCTTCAAATGCATTAAGACAAACTTGTCTGATGATAGTTATGGGTTGGGCAATTGCCAATAGTACTCATCCACATCATGAATCATGTCATCCTTTATATGAGAAAGTGCCATTATCCATAGTGTAGAGGAGGTACTGGGGTATCTACTTCTAAGAGGAACAAGCAGCAAGCACTCCAGTACTTCAACTACTCAAGGGGGGTTCTCTTTAGGCAAGTATACCCTTTATCAATTCTGTGAGCAGGCAGATGTCAATGATTGCACAGAGTTGTGAATTCATGGAAGACAAAATGACCATAAAGGAAGACCGTCCACTACGTAGTTCGAATCAGATAATTACAAGATAGGTCAAAGTGATGCTGAAAAGTTCATGCTCAGGGCTAACATGCCACTCCAGAACTAAACAACATCAATACCATGGATTCTTCTGTTCAGCACCATGGACCAATTGTATACAGATCAGTACTGATCAATACAAATTGTGGAGAATTGCTCTAAGGAACAGAGCATAAAATAACACTAACTCACACATATAGACAACTAAGCCACTCTCTTCGCACTATAGTGCTATTAGTGCTCCACTAGGAAGCCCACGCTCTATATTCACACCACAGAGTGACTTCGTACAATAGGCTTGAAGCGACAAAGCGCCAAGAGAGGATCTCTGTATGCACGTATGCAAATGTGCATATATGAAATGTATAACATGAACACAACTCCCTTGTTTTTATAGGCTCCAAATAGGCCAAGAGGGCCTTGCCGATTCCTCACGTCCACTGATCATGCGTAGGTTGATTACCCAAGATTGGAGGGGTAGGTCCAATATTCCACTTGATTTGAATTGGATCCTCAAAAAGAGGCAGTCATCATGAATGGTAGGCGGCAACGGACCTTTTCTCCATTTTCACTCTTATCATTTACCCCTTAATGCAAATTGAGATCCTCATTTTATGCCGCCCGTGATAATTAATATCTTTGCCAAATTATAAACACCATCTCCAAGAATCACAGATATAGCCACAAAAAACCTTCTAGCCATAAATTCCTTTAAAATCAATGCTGCCAAGCCTAGCTGGATACTAGTCTCCTGCCTTGGAAGTGATGTATGGCCACAAAATTCCCCACGAGAGAGTTGCTCCAAACATAACAGAGTAATTACTATGTGAGGGCAAGTCATACTCACCCCAACCTGTGTAGCACCGAAATCAAAATAGAACATGTTTGCATAGGCCTGCAATCCTAAGGTTGCAAACTTGTCGAATCCATAATTATCACAAGTTTAGCTGAAGAACTACTTGAAGAAACTCCATAAAAAACTTAATGTGAAGTATTTTCCAAGGCATTTGACATGTGCCCTTGCCACATCTGCACCCTCATGAGTGTGAACTGCTGATCAACGTGGCTTGTGCAGTGAAGAGAGAATGAGAGGGAGAGAGAAAGAGGCAGGGGAGAGAGAGAGAGAGAGGGAGATGGGGGTGGCCGCGGGGGGCTGAGGGGCGGGGAGGTGGTGGGGGGGGCTGGAGGGGTGGTGTGGGGGGCTGAGGGGCGGGGGTGGTGCGGGGGGCTGAGGGGCGGGGAGGTGGGGTCAATGGGGGGAGGCGGGGGGTCAAGGGGGGGAGGCGGGTAAGAGAGAGAGAGAGAGAGAGAGAGAGAGAGAGAGAGAGAGAGAGAGAGAGAGAGAGAGAGAGAGAGAGAGAGAGAGAGAGAGGGGGGGGGAGATGGAAGTGGCCGCGGGGGGCTGATGGGCTGGGAGGTGGTGCGGGGGGGCTGAGGGGAGGTGTGGGGAGCTGAGGGACAGGGGTGGTGTGAGGGGGCTGAGGGGCGGGGAGGTGGGTTCAATGGGGGGAGGCAGGGGGTCAACACGGGGAGGCGGGGAAGAGAGAGAGAGAGAGAGAGAGAGAGAGAGAGAGAGAGAGAGAGAGAGAGAGAGAGAGAGAGAGAGAGAGAGAGAGAGAGAGAGAGAGAGAGAGAGAGAGAGAGAGAGAGAGAGAGAGAGAGAGAGAAAGAGAGAGAGAAAGAGAGAGAGAGAGAGAGAGAGAGAGAGAGAGAGAGAGAGAGAGAGGAGATGGGGGTGGCCGCCGGGGGCTGAGGGATGGGGAGGTGGTGCGGGGGGGCTGAGGGGAGGTGTCGGGGGCTGAGAGGTAGGGGTGGTGCGGGGGGGTTCAGGGGCGCGGAGGTGGGGTCAATGGGTGGAGGCGGGGGGGTCAATAGGGGGATGGGGGGAAGAGAGAGAGAGAGAGAGAGAGAGAGAGAGAGAGAGAGAGAGAGAGAGAGAGAGAGAGAGAGAGAGAGAGAGAGAGAGAGAGAGAGAGAGAGAGAGAGAGAGGGAGATGGGGGTGGTTGCGGGGGGCTGAGGGGTGGGTGTGGTGCACGGGAGCTGAGGGGCCGGGAGGTGGGGTCAATGGGGGTAGGTGGGGGGTCAACAGGGGGAGGCACGGGGAGGGGTGGGGAGGGAAGGTGCGAGTGGGCTGAGGGGAGGGGGTCGTGCGGGCGAGCTGAGGGGCGTGGAGGTGGGGTCAATGGGGGGAGGCGGGGGGTCAACGGGGGGAGGCGGGGAAGAGAGAGAGAGAGAGAGAGAGAGAGAGAGAGAGAGAGAGAGAGAGAGAGAGAGAGAGAGAGAGAGAGAGAGAGAGAGAGAGAGAGAGAGAGAGAGAGAGAGAGAGAGAGAGAGAGAGAGAGCGAGAGAGAGAGAGAGTGAGAGAGAGAGAGAGAGGGGGAGATGGGGGTGGCTGCGGGGGGCTGAGGGGCGCGCGTGGTGCGGGGGAGCTGAGGGGCGGGGAGGTGGGATCAATGGGGGGAGGCGAGGGGTCAACATGGGGAGGCGGGGAAGAGAAAGAGAGAGAGAGAGAGAGAGAGAGAGAGAGAGAGAGAGAGAGAGAGAGAGAGAGAGAGAGAGAGAGAGAGAGAGAGAGAGAGAGAGAGAGAGAGAGAGAGAGAGAGAGAGAGAGAGAGAGAGAGAGAGAGAGAGAGAGAGAGAGAGAGAGAGAGAGAGAAAGGGAGATGGGGGTGGCCACATGGGGCTCAGGGGCGGGCAGGGGAGGTGCGGGGGGGCTGAGGGGAGGGGGTGGTGCGGGGGAGCTGAGGGGTGGGGAGGTGTGGTCATTGGGGGGAGGTGGGGGGTCAACGGGGGGAGGCGGGAGAGAGAGAGAGAGAGAGAGAGAGAGAGAGAGAGAGAGAGAGAGAGAGAGAGAGAGAGAGAGAGAGAGAGAGAGAGAGAGAGAGAGAGAGAGAGGGAGATGGGGGTGGCCGCAGGGGATTTAGGAGCAGGGAGGGAGGTGCGAGGGGGCTAAGGGGAGGGGGTGGTGCGGGGGAGCTGAGGGGCAGGGAGGTGGGGTCAATGGGGGGAGGCGGGGGGTCAAGGAGGGGAGGCGGGGAAGAGAGAGAGAGAGAGAGAGAGAGGGAGAGAGAGAGAGAGAGAGAGAGAGAGAGAGAGAGAGAGAGAGAGAGAGAGAGAGAGAGAGAGAGAGAGAGAGAGAGAGAGAGAGAGAGAGAGAGAGAGAGAGATTGAGAGAGAGAGAGGGAGGGAGATGGGGGTGGCCGCGGGGGGTTGAGGGGCAAGGAGGGGAGGTGCAGGGGGCTGAGGGGAGTGGGTGGTGCGGGGGAGCTGAGGGGTAGGGAGGTGGGGTCAATGGGGGGAGGCGGGGGGTCAACGAGGGGAGGCCGGGGAAGAAAGAGAGAGAGAGAGAGAGAGAGAGAGAGAGAGAGAGAGAGAGAGAGAGAGAGAGAGAGAGAGAGAGAGAGAGAGAGAGAGAGAGAGAGAGAGAGAGAGAGAGAGAGAGAGAGGAACACAACACATAGCTATGGCACATCATGAATGATCTCATCCTTAATACGAGCAAGCGCCATTATCCATAGCTATGAAGTGTGATGCCTTAACTAACAAGTGGAATTTCGTGGCACCAAAAATAGGTTGCGCCAACCATAATTTGTTCTTTTTTGTACTCCATAATTGATTACACTGATCAGCACTGAGTATGGAATTATTCCATGTATTTTTGTGGTCTGGAGTCTAGAGCACGTAAAAATGTGCCAGTCCCTTTACTTTTTATGGCTACAACTTTAGTTAGCATATGGCAGATTCATTGCACGTCGGTGAGCAGTGAGCAGAGTGGAGGGAGAGATATAACATCTTGACTAGCTTCCTAGTTCCTCTACCACAGGTGCACTTTTTAGGACCACGTGTGCATGGAAACTGTCAAGCACCTTCGATTTTCTTTCTTTCTTTCTTCGCTGCCAAATTATTAGACAAGCAATTTGATGACTTTGCACTATCTCTGAAATGCAAGATAAGTGAAAAGTTTGATGAATTTGCATATGGTCAAATAACAATCATACGCGAGAATGTAATATCTTCACATTGTACTTTCTAAAGATATTTTCCACAAATGCAAGATAAGTGAAAAGTTCGATGAATTTGCATACGGTCAAATAACAATACACCTGAATCTAATATCTTCACATTGTATTTTCTAAAGGTATTTTTCACATTGTATTAGTTACAAATAGTATTTTGTAACGGTTTCCACCCTTAATTTTGGCATTTTCATAAAGGGGCTTTTTGTTGTCTACTTCAAGGGTTCTAACCCTCTTCCTCTAGCACACACTTCGGCACTTTGATCGGCCCTCATTTGCAATTCTCACAAGAGCTTACCTCATCGCACTTTGGCACTAAGTGCCCACCTTTGAACTGTCAAGCATATAAGGAAGAGGACTTTGGGTGTGTGTGCAGTTGTGGGATTGGAGGCTACTCCAAGCCCACCCACAACGTACTTCGATTGTCATGCCTACTACAGCTCTTTTGATGTGCCATGGTGTGGTCATGATTGGAAGTCGAGTTTATTAATCAAGCATGGGTTCACCATTTTGTTTTAAACTCGATGAATTTAGATCATATCATATCTGATGTAGCAATCATGTACTCGATATTTTTGCATGGATATATTTAGAGGGTGGCAGCCCTCCATCGATGTGCGCTCCTTCTATCTCTATATGGAAGAAGCTAGCAACGGGCACTTGATTGGGATTCGGCACAGAAGTATGAAGAAGGGGGCAGATTTTAATTTTGGAGGGCTCGAATGCACCACTTGCAAACGAAACAAATGGGGGCTCCTCCAGAAAAGTTCAAAAAAAGAAAGATACTGAATACAAGCAATTTCTAGTGGGTGCGCCTCCTCTGTCGGGGGCAGCTTTTCAACTTTCTTGCGATCTTCATCCAAAGTTCAGACGCAAAAAATCATCCACCTACAGTGCATATAGTAAGGAGGGCATCCGGAAGCTGAGGAGCTGACGCGGCTGCAGCTGTGAAAGATGTGTTCCCATCTTCGTCTGCGTGACAAAAGAATGTAGCAAAATATACTCTGTATTATCATTGAAACGTGATAAGTCTCCTGTTATATACTGGGCCTTCTGTTTGGGATGGCTAATGTAGTAGCCCGTGTTGAGTGTGCAGTTTTGAAGATCTGGCCGTGCTCAGAAACTGGTAATGGAGATGATCTCAACACACTTACTATTATACGTGTTGAAGGGCAACTTCTGTTAATGCGAAGGAAGAGTTGTAGTTTGAAGAGTTGTAGTTGTCTGCGTAAGGGATAAACGGTATATCTACATGAAGAGCTGCAAATAGAGCTTTAAGGAAGGACCAATAATTTTTTTTTTTTACAGCAGTTGCGCTAAACTTTATTTTGAAGTGGCCATTTCTACATATCATTGTTTAAAGTTGAAGGTTCTTGTGTCTTTTTGGGTAAAGTTCCTCATCGTCATTTTCCTGTATCAGAAAACATCTCATTCATCATTGGAATAAAGTTATCTGAAGAATAGGCAGACCAATAAATATTGTATGCTGGAGATGAGCTCTTTGCTTGGAAATTCTTGAAAAGGCTGATGTACTAGAATACTATGACCAAGTGATTAGTTCATCTAGTAGACACTTTCTCATTCCAGCTGTTTTACGAATAACTGACTATGTTTATACACGAGTGCAATCTAGGGCCAAGTTATCACTAAATAGAAATAATATTTGTTTTTTTACGAGACAAGTATAGATGCCAGTATTGTGGCAGTCACGATAATGTGACAGTCGATCATGTCATTCCATACTCACAAGGTGGAGAATGGAATTGTAGGAATCTTGTGACAGCATGTTCTGTGTGCAATACAAAGAAAGGGAACAAGACATTGGAGGAGTCTAACATGCAATTACTCAAGACCCCAAAGAACCTCGTGAATTGTATAGTGAAGAGCTTTCTTCAAATTATGCAGCCTTCAGGAGCATGCAGAACTCAAGAAGGATGCCCATAGAATGGGTTGGATATTTCAGTTGGTCTGCAACGTATCCAATTTCTTTTTTACTTGAAGTGAAGGAGCAAAGGTTAACATTGAAATTGTACGTTTTATCATAAAGCTTCGGTTTAAATGATTTTGTTTCCCTTCTGCTCAATTCTAAGTTGACTATTAGTGGTTTCATGATTGTACTTACGATCTTGACAGTTGTTATATGTTTTAAATTACTAAACTCCAATGTTGGCATCTTTTACACAGCATATACCATATCTGAACTTCAGCGATGACATGCATTATATGGTTTGCGTACATATTTAACGCATAGTGGATATCAAGAAAGAAGCAGAAATGCTATCGACGACTGAGAAGGAAGAAGCTTGAAGCCATGCGCTGCACTTGCTGCATTATGTGTTTTAAGAAGTCATCATCATGAGTCTAAGGAGAAGAACTCTAATATCTTGAGAATGTATTCACTCATTCCCTACCCTCCCCAGCAAGAACAACTCGACATACCATTAACTTCTAGCATTTGAGATAAGAAACATCAAGGAGGACCTCCTAAATAGAAATCCTCCTCCAACTCCTCCTTTTTTATTAACTCCTCCACATACCTGGTGAATGCAATGTGAAAGGAGGGGGTGAGTGAATCCTAGAGGTAGAAAATTGAAAAGTCAAGCTGATAATCTAGTTTAACAAACCTAGCACTTCAAATATGGAAGATCCCTTAGCCCAATTTATAAGGTTCGAGGAAGAGGATAGGGATCAAAAAGCCAGCTAATTGGTCCATGAGTAACTAGTAAAGCCGTGTGGCTTTTTAAATGGCAAAAATATATCTAGGTTGTGTACAGAGTATGAACTCGAGGCTAAATATCTAGGTTTCTGTTTGAGTCCGATGACGAATATGGAATTATGTGAAAACTTTGCCTATGCGTATGAATATAGTTTACACAATCAACTCATGCAAATAAATCATACGACATGATCGCAATATAAATCGATGCTCTTCGGGCAATTCATGCTAGAGGACATAGAGAAAGTGACTCATAAGTCCTTCCTGAGGTGTGTTCATATACCCAAGAAGCAACTGATCCTAGAAGTTAAAAAAGATTTCGAGAAGCAATTCAAAGATATGTCCGAGTATGACCAGAGATGTATAATGCTTGAAAGGGTGTTCATATATATTCCTACAGGCAATAGATGTTAGAGCCCGGGAGGAACTAACTTCATTTCTGCAAGACCTAGACTCGGAATCGGGGTTCACGGAGGATTGGACACTTGTTCATGATGATGTAACAAGATATGTTAGAAAGTAGCAAATGTTTGAGAAATTCCAAAATGATTGGAAATTGTATCTTCATGTGCAGATAGCAGGTACACATTTTTCATGCATGCCAAACTTTGAGAATAATATGCAAACTTAAAAACACTTAGAAAATCCGATCCAGAAACAAAGAAGTATGACTGGAAACCACATATATAATCAGATCGAGGTTCATATGCAAGAAGAACTAGTAATAATAAATGATACAAACCCTAAACCTTTTAGTTGTCATAGGACAGTAGATATCTTTGCAATAAGTACATGTTTAAGTGTGCTAAAAGTACAAACCCTAATGAGCGAAGGAGTAAAGCAGCTAGGAGAAGCTAACCAAACACCAACTAATTAAGAAAAAAATCAAATAAAAAATTAAGATACTCAAACAGGAAATCAATATGAAGCTTCTTCTGGTCCAACAAACTCCTCGCATCTCATAGGAAGTAATGATATAAATATAAATTAAACCAAAATATAAAATAATCCAAAAGCCAAAGATGTCTACAATGTCTCAAGATATACATGAAGAAATTCTCAATAGAAATGATGCCAACAGAAATGATGTCAAGATCAAGGAGATGTCTATAAGTAGTTCTCTAAAAAGTGATATGCATGCTAACATGATGAGTGTGATGCTCATCATGAGGATAACTCAATTACAGATCAAGTTTGTGATACTCCTCTAGGTGATATTACATTAGATATATATCAAGAGATGCATGACAATGATCCTACTTATACGCTAGAGGATAAACCACTAATTGGAGTTCTAGAGAGTGATATGTATGTAGATGATGCCAGACTCCATGAAGAGGGGTATGAGAACGATCATGAGAAGGATGAAAATAAGTCCTCAATTGCTCATTCATATAGTGAAATATAGGCAAATAACTATCATGTTGAGTTGGGTTCCTATGAGGATAAGATTGGGCATGAAATAGTGCAAGAAAAATAAAAAGGGAAAAAGAAAAAGAACTAAGAATAGAAACAGAATAATTGGAAAACTAAAAAGAGAAAAACCCAAAAATAGAATTAAGAGATGGGATTCTCCCAAAATAGTAAATGAACATGCAAGGTGATCTGGGAATAGAAAGTTAGACAAGGATGTTAGAGGATTCTAAAGAAGTCCTACGTAGGGGAAGGCCTATAAATTGGTACCCTAGCCTCATTTGTTCCTCCCCATGGGACTTGATGTGGATCTTCCTACCAGGTATGTCTTTGTCCATTTCCGTTCAATCATCTTCTTACTGAAGCATTAAGGTAGTGCATCTAGGGAGAGACAAAGGTCCGTTATGTGTAAGAAGTTTTCATATATGCTTAGAAGCTTTCACGCTTTCGAGAATGCTACTGCCATAGATAGAGGATTCCGTAGGAAAGAGAGAGAGGGATTTGCATAGACAAAGTTGGAGAGAGAGAGCGAGAGATTTACCCCATCGCAGAGTAGAGAGAAAGAGATTATGACGCTTGCTTATGCGCGCGAAGGCACCGTGGTGTGGAGAGAGATTGGATGAACTTCGCTCCTTTCGACTATTGACATGCAGAGAGAGAGAGAGAGAGAGAGAGAGAGAGAGAGAGAGAGAGAGAGAGAGATAGAGAGAGAGAGAGAGAGAGAGAGAGAGAGAATTGGGTCGGCTACTGTATTGCCACCCAAACAGAGAGAGATGGGTAGATGACATCAGAGAGATACTGTGGCGGCAGTTGCGCATATGCATGATGAGAGAGCTATAGTGGCACGCAAATACAACTGGTAGAGAGAGTATTTGGAGGCGACACTCTAGCACTGTAGAGAGAGCTAGCTGGATAAAGCGCGATAGGCGGCTGGAGATGATAGGATGCGATGATCGGCCACCCTGCGCAATATCTAGAAGAGAAAGAGAGATGTGGCTCACTAGTAATCCCGGCATTGCAGACTCGAGGCAGTCAGCCGCAGAGAAAGATATCCGGGCACAGATGGATAAGGCGACGTCGTCGCATGTCATAGAGAGAAAGATAGAGAGAGAGAGAGAGAGAGAGAGAGAGAGAGGGCTCTGCTGGCACGTGGACACCGAGGAAGAAACGGGGGACAAAGAGAGAGAGTGAGACAGAGAGAGAGAAAGAGAGAGAGAGTGAGGCGGAGGAGAGAGAGAGAGAGGGAGGCGAGAGAGAGAGAGAGAGAGAGAGAGAGAGAGAGAGAGAGAGAGAGAGAGAGAGAGAGAGAGAGAGAGAGAGAGAGAGGTAAATACTAAAGCTGCTTGCATTCATACTATTGGTTCAGTCATACGGGTAGCTTCTTACACACACCAGCTTGACTCAGTATATGTATTTGTCAGATCAATAGATTGAAGTACGCAATTCAGTAGACCTTAGAGACAAACTATTTTACATTGTTCAAGGAGGTTTTCTCTCCTTTTTCACACTTTTTCTCCCACAAAGAGAGAAGCAAACTGATGAGACTAAATAAATAAAGAAAATAGAAAAATAAGAGAAAAGAAAAAGACAAAAGATAGAGGAAAAGAATGGAGGGTAGAAA
>MU260925.1:20000-52500 GCA_020310875.1 Ceratopteris richardii | reverse complement strand
TTTTTTGATCTGCACAATATTGATAGAGACGTCCGAGGTCCAAATCCACCTCCAAATGCCACTTTTGAGCCCTGCAAGGTTTAAAATTCTAGAGAGAGAGAGTAAAATCAAGGTGTTTTCTTACAATGAACTAAACGTAGGATCCTGAACGAGGTACTTAGAACATGATTCACAAAAATCTCACACAGGCACTTTTATTCTCTTATACTTGTACCTTTCCCTCATACAAAGTTCTCCGTAATGCTTTCATCTTCACCTTCAAAATCCCACTGGAAAACATGATGCAATTAAGGTCTAGAGAGAGAATATGAAACTTGTCAACCCAAAATTTTTCCTACATGCATAAAATGACCTAATTATTCGTTCTTAGCATTATCCCCACAATGAAATTCAGAAAGTTCAAAATGAATTATTTCACTAGAAAAGAGACCTATTACAATTCTTCCCCCCTTTAAGAACTCTGTCCTCAGAGTTGGAAAGAAGGATAATGTGTTAGAAAGTTATCTAAATTCACCCAACTCGAATCTTCTACTGGGTATGAATGCCATTTCACCAAAATTTCTATTATAGATCTATTTCTAAGAAATCTTTCCTTCCTATCTAATATTATTTCCGGTTGAAGCTCAAAAGAGCCATCATCTTTCAGCTTATAATTGTCCTGCAAAACATAAGCAACATTAGACACATATCTTTTAAGTAAGCTGACATGAAATACATGATGCAAATTTAGATATTTAGGTAATTCAAGCAAATAAGCAAGAGATCTGATCTTTTTCAAAACTTTAAAAGTGCTTGCATATCGAGGAGAAAGTCTATGATCCTTCCCTAGCAACAAGTTAGGACTAACTTTAAGAAATACCATATCATTAACTTCGAATTCAAGTGGTCTTCTCTTTAAATCATAGAACTTATTTTGTCTTTTGTGAGCTTCTCTTATATGTTTCTTAATTTTTCCAAGTTCTTCATCCATCTTATCAAGCGTTTCTTTGGATACTTCTAATTTATTTGGAAAACCCAAAAGCGAAGGTGGAGTCAAACAATTATAACCATACATAGCTTCAAACGGAGTCATTTTTATAGATGCATGCCATGCGCTATTGTATGCAAACTCAACCAAGGGTAAATATTCACTCCAATTATCCTGCTTTTCATTCACATACATACGCAACATATCCTCAACTACCCTGTTAACCCTCTCGGTTTCCCATCAGTTTGTGGATGGAAAGCCGAAGTTGAGTCCTAATGGATTCAAATATCGCTTTCCAGAATTTTGACATAAATCTAGAATCTCTATCAGAAATTATGCTTTTAGGCATTCCATGCAATCGAAATATTTCTTTTACAAAGATTCTTGCAACATTGAAAGCAGTATCAATCTTTTTCATAGGAAAGAAGTGTGCCATCTTGGTAAGCCGATCGACTACAACAAATATGGTATCATGCTTACTTCTAGTCATAAGTAGCTTAGTGATAAAGTCCATAGAAATAGACTCCCACTCCTGATTTGGAACATCCTGGCATCCTCTTAAACTCAGATTTCACCTGTTGGCACTTCAAACATTCATTTACATATTTTCTAGTATCCCGCTTCATACACGGCCAAAAGTAAGAATACTTTGTTTTAACATATGTCCTTGAATAACCTGGACGTGCAGAAAAAGGTGCATCATGACAATCATGCAGTATTTTAACTTTTAGTGGAGATTCAGAAGATAACCATAGCCGATTGTTACAATACAGTGTTCCATCCTGCAAATGAAATTTTTCCTCATACGTCGATCCCCTGTTCGCATTCAAAGCATTCAAAATAGGTGCATAAAAAGGATCCTGTTTTATCTCTTCTTGAATTTGACTGAAAAAATCAGAATTTATTACAGAAACAAGATTACACAAAGGTCTCCGACTCAATGCATCAGCAACCTTATTTTCCTTACCAGCAAGATACTTAATGTCAAAAACATACTCGCCTAATAATTCAATCCAACGCTTCTGCCTGTTGTTAAGCAATGGTTGAGTGAAGATGTATTTTAGACTTTGATGATCTGTTTTCAATTCAAACTTAACCCCTAACAATAGATGTCTCCAATGCTTAAGTGCATGCACAACAGCAAGCATTTCTAAATCATGAGTAGGATAGTTAAGTTCATGTTTTCTTAGTTTTCTGGACTCATCTTGTGAACTAACACATCCTATCTGACTACCACTTGCATCACATGCAACCACAAAAGGCTTTCCCATTTCTGGTATTTTCAAAACACAATTCTCAACAACTTTTTGTTTCAATGTTTCAAATGATTTTTACAGGCATCACTCCACCCAAATCCTACATTCTTTTGAGTTAATTCTGTGAGGGGAGTAGCTATCTTAGAGAAATCCTCAATATGTGCTCCTTCATATTGTGCCAACCCAAGAAAACTTCTAACATCCCTTACAGTCTTAGGAATCGGCCAATCAACTATTGTTTTTACTTTATCTTCATCTATAAGGATTCCTTCTTTTGATATTACTCTTCCTAGATACACAAGTTTATCCTGAGCAAAGAAACATTTACTCTTTTTCCCATACAATTTGTGTTCTCTAAGAGTCTCCAAAGTCTTCTTGAGATGTACTGCATGCTCCGAATCATCTTTAGAGTACACAAATATATCATCAAGAAAGACTAAGATGAATTCATCCAGGTAATCGTGAAAAATATTATTCATCAAGCACATAAATGTGGCAGGAGCGTTTGTGAAACCAATAGCTAGACCCGTAAAATCATAGTGACCATATCGTGTTCGAAAAGCCGTCTCACGAATATCCTCTGTTTTGATCCTAATTTGGTGATATCCAGATCTTAAGTCAATCTTTGTGAATATGGTTGCTCCACTTAATTGACCTAATAAGTCATCTATGTGAGGGAGTGGATACTTATTCTTAATTGTTCTTTTATTAAATCTCCTATAGTCAATGCATAATCTGTAAGAGCCATCTTTCTTTTTCCAAAATAAAACAGGCGCACCCGAGGGTGAGACACTCGGTTTTATTAAGCCTTTCTTCAAAAGATCATCTAATTGAATCTTGAGCTCCTTTAGTTCATCAATGTTAAATCTATAGGGTGCTCTAGAATATGGTTCACTCCCTGGATATAGGTCAATGGCGTGGTCAATTTGCCTAGGTGGGGTATACCAGGCAAGTCTTCTGGAAATACATCGGCATATTCTTTCAAGAGATTTCCTACGTAATCTGGAATATCTTCGTCATTACCTTCCTGATGTAGATTGTTCACATACACTACAAATGCTTTGCAACCATCACGTATACCTCTAATTATCTGCATAGCAGAAATAAGAGTAGGCTTAGGATTAAAGACATAACCTAGAATATGAATAGATTCATCATTTAGCTTCACAGTAATCGTTCTTTGTTCACAATTAATTGTCGCATAATTTTCAACTAACCAATCCATACCTATGATTACATCACTCTGTTTCATCTCAATTACATGGAAGCTTCCAGAAAAGCGTCTATTAGAAAGAGTAAATTCAAGGTTTTCAACATATCCTTTCGTGTAGTGTAATTGTCCATTGGCCATCTCTACAGGTCTCGTTATCTTCATATTTAGGGCTATCCCTAGATTCTGTACCAATTTGAAAGATAGAAAACAATGGGTACTACCGGAATCGATAAAAAATCTGGTTTTATGCGCAGAAATCATACCCGGAATCGTGATTACAGAAGCCTTTGGGAAAGAACTAACCACCATGCAAGGTAAAGTAGAGTTAGCGCACTTACCGCCATCATCTGCTTCCTCAATAATTCTACCCTCCTTGATGATGTTTATCGCTTTTGATTCTGCGGGTCGAAAGACTACCTTGTTCGGGCACTCATATGTCCGATGCCCTTTCTCCCCGCAACAAAAACACAGACCAAGTCTTTTTGCCCTCTCAATAAAATTAGGTTCTTGTTGCCAGTCAATTGGTTGACGCCTGCTTTGATTTTCCACCGGCCGAGCAAGGTTCTTACCTTGGTCGTTAGAAGATGGAGTTTTCTTTGAATTGTTCATGTTCATTGCAACAGGTCTTTGTGGCCTATGTCCGGTTGCAATGAATTTGCTTCTATTTGCCTTCTGCAAATTGAACTTCTCCATCTTCTCAAAGTTCTCAGCCATTGCAACAGCATCCAGAAAATCAATGCATCCAGATCCCTTGACTTGATAGCAAAGTTCCTCACGAAGCCCTTCAATAAATTTACTCTTTAGAGCATTACCACTAACCTCTAATGCATATTTATGAAGACGTAGGAACTTCTCTTTGTACTCGTCAACAGATAAGCTATGCTTGTCACTTTCGTGTTGTCCGAAATTGTAGAACTCCATCTTCTTCTCAATATGGTAGTGTTGAGAACAATAAGGTTTTTCAGATTGCACAGAGTTGTGAATACTCAAGAAAATATTAATGAAAAAATGACCATAAAAGAAGACCATCCACTCCTTAGTTCGAATCAGATGATTACAAATTAGGTCAAAGTGATGCTCAAAAGTTCATGCTCAGGGCTAACATGCCACTCCAGGACTAAACAACATCAATAGAATGGATTCTTTTAATCAGCACAAGGGACCAATTATATGCAGACCAGTACTGATCAATACAAATGGTGGAGAATTGCTCTAAGGAAGAGAGCATAAAAATAACACTGACTCACACAAAATGACAACCAAGCCACTCTCTTCACACTATAGTGCTATTAGCCCTCCATTGGGAAGCCCACGCTCTGTATTCACACCATAGAGTGACTTTCTACAGTAGGGCTTGAAGCCATAAAGTGCCTAGAGAGGACCTCTGTACGCACGTATGCAAATGTGTCTATATGAATTGTGCATCCCAAATGAACACAAATCCATTGCTTTTATAGGCTCCAATAGGCCAAGAGGGCCTTGCGGATTCCTCACGTCCACTAATCATGCACCGGTTGATTACCCAAGATTGGAGGGGTAGGTCAAATATTCCACTTGATTTGAATTGGATCCTCAAAAAGAGGCAGTCGTCATGAATGGTAGGCGGCAATGGACCTTTTCTCCATTTTCACTTTTATCATTTACCCCTTAATGCAAATTCAGATCCTCATTTTATGCCGCCCGTGATAATTAATATCTTTGCCAAATTATAAACACCATCTCCAAGAATCACAGATATAGCCACAAAAAACCTTCTAGCCATAAAGTCCTTTAAAATCACTGTTGCCAAGCCTATCGGGATATCACTCTCCTGCTTTGGAAGTGATGTATGGCCACAAAATTCCCCACGAGAGAGTTGCTCCAAACATAACAGAGTAATTACAATGTGAGGGCAAGTCATACGCACCCCAACATGTGTAGCACCGAAATCAAATAGAACATGTTTGCATAGGCTTGCAATCCTAAGGTTGGAAACTTGTCGAATCCATAATTATCACCAGTTCCGCTCAAGAACTACTTGAAGAAACTCCATAAAAAACTTGATGTCAAGTATTTTCCAAGGCATTTGACCTATTCCCTTGCCACATCTGCACCCTTAGGAGTGTGAACTATTGATCAACGTGGTTACTGCGGTGAAGAGAGAATGGGAGGGAGAGAGAAAGAGACGCGGGGGAGGGGGGAGAGATAGAGATAGAGAGAGAGAGAGAGAGAGAGAGAGAGAGAGAGAGAGAGAGAGAGAGAGAGAGAGAGAGCAAGAGAGAGAGAGAGAGGGAGATGGGGGTGGCCACGGGGGGCTGAGGGGCAGGGAGGTGGTCCGGGGAGCTATGAGGGGAGGTGTGGGGGGCTGACGGGCGGGGGTGGTGCGGGGGAGGGGGGGTTGAGCGACGGGGAGGTGGTGCGGGGGGGGCCTGAGGGGAGGTGTGGGGGGCTGAGGGGCGGGGGTGGTGCGGGTGGGGGGGAGGGGGGGGGGGGGTTGAGGGGCGGGGAAGTGGGATCAATTGGGGGAGGCGGGGGATCAAGAGGGGGGGAGGCGGGGAAGAGAGGGAGAGAGAGAGAGAGAGAGAGAGAGAGAGAGAGAGAGAGAGAGAGAGAGAGAGAGAGAGAGAGAGAGAGAGAGAGAGAGGGGGAAATGGGGTGGCTGTAGGGGGCTGAGGGGCGGGGGTGGTGCGGGGGGGTTGAGGGGCGGGGAGGTGGGGTCAATGGGGGGAGGCAGTGGGTCAACGGGGGGAGGCCGAGAAGAGAGAGAGAGAGAGAGAGAGAGAGAGAGAGAGAGAGAGAGAGAGAGAGAGAGAGAGAGAGAGAGAGAGAGAGAGAGAGAGAGAGAGAGAGAGAGAGAGAGAGAGAGAGAGAGAGAGAAGAGAGAGAGAGAGAGAAGAAGAGAGAGAGAGAGAGAGACAGGGGAGATGGGGTGGCCGCGGGGGGCTCAAAGGCGAGGAGGTGCGGGGGGGCTGAGGGGAGGTGTGGGGGGCTGAGGGGCGTGGGTGGTGTGGGGGGGTTGAGGGGCAGGGAGGAGGGGTCAATTGGGGGGGGGGCGGGGGGTCAACGGGGGTAGGCGGGGAAGAGAGAGAGAGAGCGAGAGAGAGAGAGAGAGGGAGAGAGAGAGAGAGAGGGGTGGGGGTGGTGTGGGGGGGGGGGTTGAGGGGCAGGGAGGTGGGGTCAATGGGGGGAGGCGGGGGGTCAACGGGGGGGAGGCGGTGTAGGCGCGAAAGCTACGGTCGGTGGATCATGCCAAGCACAGGAATTACGGCGCACGCGGGGTGCTTAGAGCATTCTCAAGTAATTAGAAGAAGGGTTTTCAAGACCATATATAAACTCAGAAAGAATATTAGTGCTTAATCATTTATCTTATTAGTTCGAATTTTAGCTTCTCATCATTCAAGTAGCGAAGAAAATCCATCTATGAGAAAACTTTCAAAAAAAACTAGTCAATATATTATGTTTTGTTACTCTATGTTCTCTTAAGATCGAACGAAGGCATCTTCATAAGTTTTTCTATGTAGTGCAATCACGCATAGAGATCACTTTTATGTTCTAACGAAGCAAGCTCAGGTATAATGACTATCCAAATCATGATATTTGATTAATACTTTAAGAGTAGAAATCTTATCATAAATATATGTTTACTTATGAAAGATTCAAAAGCATTGCCGCTCATTAAATTCACTCCATAAAATGCAATTATGTTTCTGTTCATTAATAAAATAATGACCATAAAATTCAATCGTGTGTCTGTTTATTAATATGTATAATGACCATGAAGTTCACGTATGTCTCACAAGTAAAAAACAACCTTCTTTTGAGTGAGCGTGGATGTGAGGAATAAAGATGGCCGGTGCCAAAATGATGAATCAAACATAGGGAAAAGAACTCAAAACAATGATCAAATATCAATACTTTATGGCAAGGAAACAAAACTTTTATGATTCTTAATCACATAAACATCTTCGAAATTCAAAATCGAAAAGAACCAATCATTCATTCTTACATCAATGGGTTATAAAGCATGTGTATTCTTATAAAAGCATCGCAATTCATAAAACAAAATTAAGCTGCAATACATCAAAACAAGCAAGTACTATTTCATCAAAGTTTTTGATTCGTGAAATAAATATTATCTAACTCAATCTTCAAACATCATTTCTAACAAAAGAAACATAACTTCTTTTACTTCAATTGATTTAGAGCTTCACTAAGTTTATTTGAACTCTAAGCATCAATACTTTATGGCAAGGAAACAAAACTTTTATGATTCTTAATCACATAAACATCTTCGAAATTCAAAATCGAAAAGAACCAATCATTCATTCTTACATCAATGGGTTATAAAGCATGTGTATTCTTATAAAAGCATCGCAATTCATAAAACAAAATTAAGCTGCAATACATCAAAACAAGCAACTACTATTTCATCAAAGTTTTTGATTCGTGAAGTAAATATTTTCTAACTCAATCTTCAAACATCATTTCTAACAAAAGAAACATAACTTCTTTTACTTCAATTGATTTAGAGCTTCACTAAGTTTATTTGAACTCTAAGCATCTCAGAATAGTTACTTTTAAAACAACAGACTAATATTATTATTCCTGAATTCCACATGGTTTATGAATTCTCTTCAAAGTATCCATGGACTTTGTCAAAAGAGATGATCAATAATGGTTCTCGTGGTAATTACACCACGTATATGTCTATGCTCATAGACTGTGATTAAATACACTTATAACATTTTTTATCATGTGAAAACATTTACGCTCCTTTCGATAAAGTCCTTACGAAACTTTTAGTAAATGTAAAACTGTCATAACAATCAGTACAACAAATCGTACTTGTTTCTCCCTGACATCAATAATCAGATCAGTATGCTCAAAGTGATTTTGGAAAGTAGGGAAAAACCAAAAAGCAATCAGGCATCAAATACTCCTTCAAATACTCCTTGAAGCAAAAGTGAATGCATATATAAATGCTTCTACGACTTCTAACGAGACAAGTAGTATAGCTATCTCATTCGCGCATTTGATCAATTTGTTAACATACAAACTATCAAGAGCTTAGCCACAGAGAATACGCAAGTCTTGCTCATGCTCAAGAAAAAGAGCATGTACGCGTTCACAGATTAGAGTGGAAATAACTAAACTTTCTTTACTGATGAGTTGAGGTCTACAGAAATGCGCAAACTACGAATTTATGCCAGAGACAAGAACTTTCGCCTGACTTCTTCTTAACACAGAGCAACAGCCTTCCCTTCTTCGATCCGCGTCCACATCAAATTAAAGGAATTTCCCCCTTTTCACCTGTTGTCTCCATGCATCCTCAGATCGGTCGTCCAGTTTCTTCACTCTTAAACTTCTCTCTAATCAATGACATGCACACGATTGCTGGAATCCTCTCTTCTCTATACTTTGCCGTTGCGAATCAACTCTTCATAGATAGACAGAAATCTGCCTCACTTCAATTCTATTACGAATGTCTACTCTTTGTCCATCAATTTCTATTTGCCTTTCTCCTCCCAAGGGATGTTCCCCTTTCCTGAACGAGCTACTATCTTTTATCTCCGAAGGTCGGATAACTCCTCCCACACGGGCGATTAGAAAACTGATAACTATTGGAGCATCTAGCATCGGCAAAGAAAAACAAGGATGAACAAAACAGTTTTTTGTGAAAGGAGTATAGCATAAGTTTCTTTATGAGAACAAGCAGCAGAACAGAGCCTTCTTCTATATCCCTTATGTTTTATAACGATATTCCGAAATTCGAGGTGAATGATAAAATTAATGCTATATGTAATCGTTCTAAAGTCGTCAGAGAATATGATCGTCTAAATTCCAAACCTACCAATATTACATATTTTGATTTGCATGGTTCTGGATGTGGAACATAAGATTAAATGTTAAATCATTCATAAAACATGGGTTGCTATGCAAAACTGTTATGCATTACTTATTCATTTGATACCAAACAACAAACCAAAATTCATTTGGAGATCACTAACTTGACTAAGTTATATTTGTGAAGTCACTTTCAATGCATTGCAATTTCAAAATCCTTTGCGCATGAATGAATTGCTTAAATGTAGTCTCGCCCCAAACTTTATGTTATCATTAATGCAATATCTTGATTGACTTTAGCACATCTTGCATATTCAACTTAAAGCGAAACTTGGTAAATAAAGAATCTGCATGCAGCAAATGACGAAAAGTTGCACTTTAATTTAAATCAACCAAATCATTGTGAGTCAATCCCTAAACATACGTTGCAATCATCTGAGAAAAAGCAAAAGGTTTGTAAAAACTTAAATCCATGTATAGTATTTTAAAATTGTAACGTTAAATAATATATTGTAATGCGTAACTTCAATCTTGCTTATACGTTCTTCCAATATTTTTCTTGTTTAAATCAACTTCTTGTGCGAGAAAAAGAATTCAGATTCACAATTGCCAACTGTTTTACTGTGTTTGTATACTTCATAATCTCTCGTATGAGAAATCGCAGTGATGACAAAAAATAAATTTGAATACTTCTTAAGTTTCGCAGCTCTCAAACTTCACTTAAATGCATTTGAAATATTTTAAGAAATAGATGCAAGCGCAACGTTCAGGAAGTAATGGGCTCTTCAACAATGAGTATTAAAAGAAAACCAATTAAGCTATTCTGAATTCATTATAACGGTAATGTCGCTATTGTCAGCAATTTTGCTTCTTTGATTTCCCATCAAATCAAGGAAAACAATCATAAGATGTGCAGAAACAAAGAGAAACATAACTGAATATTCCTACTTGATAGGGTCATCAATTTTAAAATCTTAAAATAATCACATATTTAACCATTCTTGATCAATTTGATAAAAACAGAAGAGTAGGATCATCAGAATTGAAGCGCAAGTTCAGAGTAGAAGTTTTACTCAAGAAGTAGTTGAAAGTATAACAACAGAAAATTGTCGGATCATCACGTTCTCTTTATTTGTCTGCGCTGTCATCAGAGATGTCTCCGAGCCTCAAGGTCGACGTTGATTGTCTGAAGATGAAGATTTGTATCAGATATCATCTATTAATCTCCTTTGAAATGTCTGCTACTGGAGCCTCAGGAAGTCGACCGCGCCTTGCCTGATTATGCGCATCCCCTACTTTTGTGGTTCTTTCGAGCAAAACATGCGCCAACTCCATTTTTTCTGCTCTATGAGACCTCTTTGTCTTCTACTCAGACATGCGCCTATCGGGCCTCTGCTCAGCATGCGCGTCCTCACGCCCCCTCCTCCTCTTTTCCTCTGTCGAATCCTCTTCGATGTTTCTCCCCAGATTTTCAGCGCCCAAAAATCACGTTAAGTTGGCCCCCCTCGCATGAACTCTCCTCCATCAAGATATCGTTCCCCTCATCATGCAGTAAAACTGCTCCTTTCCTTTTTGCACGTTTAGTTTAAACAAGATCAGATTTTCCCAAGTGCTCACCTCCTCTTCCCTTTCGATGCCGTTTTCAGTCGCGAGCTCTCTCCTCCTTTGCATGTGCATAATTTCCGCTCATCGTGTGTCATCAAAGTCATTTGTTTCTAGTATCTTCTTTGGTTAGCGAGTTATTGCAAAAGTGAAAAACTCTTATCATGTGAGCTAATGGACTTCTCTTCATTCCAAGCTATGAGCATTGGATCCCAGTGCTAAGCCATATCATCATCAATACCCATGAAATCTTGCTTGAGAGCATAGCATCGCGTAATGCACTTGAATGTTTTCGAACTTCATCTATCTTCACAAGGGTTCCATTTTTCTCATCCAAAGTTGAAATTAGTGGGAGTAAATCAATCTGACATCCATCCCCACCAAACCTGTGCTTCCTCCGGATGTGCCAAACGTAGACCTGTTTTCTTCTGAACGATAAAAGTCAATTTCATAACATAATGTATATTTATATAGATTTTTGTTATAGACTCTTCAAGTGCATAGGTAAAAAAGTAAAGTGCCTTATGCAAGGCTGCGTAATTAGCCCTATTTATATGCACACTTTGAAAATGCATGTATAAAATTAATGGTGCAATCAATAAAGAAAATAGCTTTTGATGACGAGGCTTGTGCACTCCCTCGCATACATAGCAATGTGAAAAATACATAAATCCTTACAGTCGCTCTTATGTGCATGGGTACATGAATTCTCTTCAAAGTATCCATGGACTTTGTCAAAAGAGATGATAAACAATGGTTCTAGTGGTAATTACACCACGTATATGTCTATACTCATAGACTGTGATTAAATACACTTATAACATGTTTTATCATGTGAAAACATTTATGCTCCTTTCGATAAAGTCCTTACGAAACTTTTAGTAAATGTAAAATTGTCATAACAATCAGTACAACAAATCGTACTTGTTTCTCCCTGACATCAATAATCAGATCAGCATGCTCAAAGTGATTTTGGAAAGTAGCGAAAAACCAAAAAGAAATCAGGCATCAAGTACTCCTTGAAGCAAAAGTGAATGCATATATAAATGCTTCTACGACTTCTAGCGAGACTAGTAGTCTAGCTATCTCATTCGCGCATTTGATCAATTTGTTAACATACAAACTATCAAGAGCTTCGCCACAGAGAATATGCAAGTCTTGCTCATGCTCAAGAAAAAGAGCATGTACGCGTTCACAGATTAGAGTTGAAATAATGAAACATTCTTTACTAATGAGTTGAGGTCTACAGAAATGCGCAAACTACGAATTTATCCCAGAAACAAAAACTTTCGCCTGACTTCTCTTTAACACAGAGCAACAGCCTTGCCTTCTTCGATCGGCGTCCAGATCAAATTAAAGGAATTTCCCCCTTTTCACCTGTTGTCTCCATGCATCCTCAGATCGGTCGTCCAGTTTCTTCACTCTTAAACTTCTCTCTAATCAATGACATGACAACGATTGCTGGAATCCTCTCTTCTCTATACTTTGCCGTTGCGAATCAACTCTTCATAGATAGACAGAAATCTGCCTCACTTCAATTCTATTATGAATGTCTACTCTTTGTCCATCAATTTCTATTAGCCTTTCTCCTCCCAAGGGATGTTCCCCTTTCCTGAACGAGCTAATATCTTTTATCTCCGAAGGTAGGATGACTCCTCCCACACGGGCGATTAGAAAAGTGATAATTGTTGGAGCATCTAGCATCGGCAAAGAAAAACAAGGATGAACAAAACAGTTTTCTGTGAAAGGATATAGCATAAGTTTCTTTATCAGAACAAGCAGCAGAACAGAGCCTCCTTCTATATCACTTATGTTTTATAACGATATTCCCAAATTCGAGGTGAATGATAAAATTAATGCTATATGTAATCGTTCTAAAGTCGTCAGAGAATATGATCGTCTAAACTCCAAACCTACCAATATTACATATTTTGATTCGCATGGTTCTGGATGTGGAACATAAGATTAAATGTTAAATCATTCATAAAACATGGGTTGCTATGCAACACTGTTAAGCATTACTTATTCATTTGATACCAAACAACAAACCAAATTCATTTGGAGATCACTAACTTGACTAAGTTATATTTGTGAAGTCACTTTCAATGCATTGCAATTTCAAATCCTCTGCGCATGAATGAATTGCTTAAATGTAATCTCGCCCCAAACTTTATGTTATCATTAATGCAATATCTTGATTGAATTTAGCACACCTTGCATATTCAACTTAAAGCGAAACTTAGTAAATAAAGAATTTGCATGCAGCAAATGACGAAAAGTTGCACTTTAATTTAAATCAACCAAATCATTGTGCATCAATCCCTTAACATACGTTGCAATCATCTGAGAAAAAGCAAAAGGTTTGTAAAAACTTAAATCCATGTATAGACTTTTAAAATCGTAACGTTAAATAATATATTGTAATGCGTAACTTCAATCTTGCTTATACGTTCTTCGAATATTTTTCTTGTTCAAATCAACATCTTGTGCGAAAAATAGAATTTCAGATTCACAATTGCCAACTGTTTTACTGTGTTTGTATACTTCATAATCTCTCGTATGAGAAATCGCAGTGATGACAAAAAATAAATTTGAATACTTCTTAAGTTTCGCAGCTCTCAAACTTCACTTAAATGCATTTGAAATATTTTAAGAAATAGATGCAAGCGCAACGTTCAGGAAGTAATGGGCTCTTCAACAATGAGTATTAACACAAAACCAATTAAGCTATTCTGAATTCATTATAACGGTAACGTCGCTATTGTCAGCAATTTCGCTTCTTTGATTTCCCATCAAATCAAGGAAAACAATCAGAAGATAAGATGTGCAGAAACAAAAAGAAACATAACTGAATATTCCTACTTGATAGAGTCATCAAATTTAAAATCTTAAAATAATCACATATTTAACCATTCTCGATCAATTTGATAAAAATAGAAGAGTAGGATCATCAAAATTGAAGCGCAAGTTCAGAGTAGAAGTTTTACTCAAGAAGTAGTTGAAAGTATAACAACGGAAAATTGTCGGATCATCACGTTCTCTTTATTTGTCTCCGCTGTCATCATAGATGTCTCCGAGCCTCAAGGTCGACGTTGATTGTTTGAAGATGAAGATTTGCGTTAGATATCATCTACTAATCTCCTCCGATATGTCAGCTAGTGGAGCGTCAGGAAATCGACCGTGCCTTGCCTGATTATGCACATCCCCTACTTCTCTGGTTCTTTCCAGCAAAACATGCGCCAACTCCCTTTTTTCTGCTCTATGAGACCTCTTTGTCTTCTACTCAGACATGCGCCTATCGAGCCTCTGCTCAGCATGCGGGTCCTCACGGCCCCTCCTCCTCTTTTCCTCTGTCGAATCCTCTTCGATGTTTCTCCCGAGATTTTCAGCGCCCAAAAATCACGTTAAGTTGGCCCCCCTCGCATGAACTCTCCTCCATCAATATATCATTCCCCTCATCATGCAGTAAAATTTCTCCTTTCCTTTTTGCACGTTTAGTTTAAACAAGATCAGATTTTCCCAAGTGCTCACCTCCTCTTCCCTTTCGATGCCGTTTTGAGTCGTGAGCTCTCGCCTCCTTTGCATGTGCATAATTTCCGCTCATCGTGTGTCATCAAAGTCATTTGTTTCTAGTATCTCCTTTGGTTAGCGAGTTATTGCAAAAGTGAAAAACTCTTATCATGTGAGCTAATGGACTTCTCTTCATTCCAAGCTATGAGCATTGGATCCTAGTGCTAAGCCATATCATCATCAATACCCATGAAATCTTACTTGAGAGCATAGGATCGCGTAATGCACTTGAATGTTTCCGAACTTCATCTCTCTTAACAAGGGTTCCATTTTTCTCATCCAAAGTTGAAATTAGTGGGAGTAAATCACTCTGACAGCGGGGAACAGAGGGAGAGAGAGAGAGAGAGAGAGAGAGAGAGAGAGAGAGAGAGAGAGAGAGAGAGAGAGAGAGAGAGAGGGGGAAATGGGGTGGCTGTAGGGGGCTGAGGGGCGGGGGTGGTGCAGGGGGGTTGAGGGGCGGGGAGGTGGGGTCAATGGGGGGAGGCAGTGGGTCAACGGGGGGAGGCCGAGAAGAGAGAGAGAGAGAGAGAGAGAGAGAGAGAGAGAGAGAGAGAGAGAGAGAGAGAGAGAGAGAGAGAAAGAGAGAGAGAGAGAGAGAGACAGGGGAGATGGGGTGGCCGCGGGGGGCTCAAAGGCGAGGAGGTGCGGGGGGGCTGAGGGGAGGTGTGGGGGGCTGAGGGGCGTGGGTGGTGTGGGGGGGTTGAGGGGCAGGGAGGAGGGGTCAATTGGGGGGGGGCGGGGGGTCAACGGGGGTAGGCGGGGAAGAGAGAGAGAGAGCGAGAGAGAGAGAGAGGGAGAGAGAGAGAGAGAGAGAGGGGTGGGGGTGGTGTGGGGGGGGGGGGGGGTTGAGGGGCAGGGAGGTGGGGTCAATGGGGGGAGGCGGGGGGTCAACGGTGGGGAGGCGGTGTAGGCGCGAAAGGTACGATCGGTGAATCATGCCAACCACAGGAATTACGGCGCACGCGGGGTGCTTAGAGCATTCTCAGGTAATTAGAAGAAGGGTTTTCAAGACCATATATAAACTCAGAAAGAATATTAGTGCTTAATCATTTATCTTATTAGTTCGAATTTTAGCTTCTCATCATTCAATTAGCGAAGAAAATCCATCTATGAGAAAACTTTCAAAAAAAACTAGTCAATATATTATGTTTTGTTACTCTATGTTCTCTTAAGATCGAACGAAGGCATCTTCATAAGTTTTTCTATGTAGTGCATTCATGCATAGAGATCACTTTTATGTTCTAACGAAGCAAGCTCAGGTATAATGACTATCCAAATCATGATATTTGATTAATACTTTAAGAGTAGAAATCTTATCATAAATATATGTTTACTTATGAAAGATTCAAAAGCATTGCCGCTCATTAAATTCACTCCATAAAATGCAATTATGTTTCTGTTCATTAATAAAATAATGACCATAAAATTCAATCGTGTGTCTGTTTATTAATATGTATAATGACCATGAAGTTCACGTATGTCTCACAAGTAAAAAACAACCTTCTTTTGAGTGAGCGTGGATGTGAGGAATAAAGATGGCCGGTGCCAAAATGATGAATCAAACATAGGGAAAAGAACTCAAAACAATGATCAAATATCAATACTTTATGGCAAGGAAACAAAACTTTTATGATTCTTAATCACATAAACATCTTCGAAATTCAAAATCGAAAAGAACCAATCATTCATTCTTACATCAATGGGTTATAAAGCATGTGTATTCTTATAAAAGCATCGCAATTCATAAAACAAAATTAAGCTGCAATACATCAAAACAAGCAAGTACTATTTCATCAAAGTTTTTGATTCGTGAAATAAATATTATCTAACTCAATCTTCAAACATCATTTCTAACAAAAGAAACATAACTTCTTTTACTTCAATTGATTTAGAGCTTCACTAAGTTTATTTGAACTCTAAGCATCAATACTTTATTGCAACGAAACAAAACTTTTATTATTCTTAATCACATAAACATCTTCGAAATTCAAAATCGAAAAGAACCAATCATTCATGCTTACATCAATGGGTTATAAAGCATGTGTATTCTTATAAAAGCATCGCAATTCATAAAACAAAATTAAGCTGCAATACATCAAAACAAGCAAGTACTATTTCATCAAAGTTTTTGATTCGTGAAATAAATATTATCTAACTCAATCTTCAAACATCATTTCTAACAAAAGAAACATAACTTCTTTTACTTCAATTGATTTAGAGCTTCACTAAGTTTATTTGAACTCTAAGCATCTCAGAATAGTTACTTTTAAAACAACAGACTAATATTATTATTCCTGAATTCCACATGGTTTATGAATTCTCTTCAAAGTATCCATGGACTTTGTCAAAAGAGATGATCAATAATGGTTCTCGTGGTAATTACACCACGTATATGTCTATACTCATAGACTGTGATTAAATACACTTATAACATTTTTTATCATGTGAAAACATTTACGCTCCTTTCGATAAAGTCCTTACGAAACTTTTAGTAAATGTAAAACTGTCATAACAATCAGTACAACAAATCGTACTTGTTTCTCCCTGACATCAATAATCAGATCAGCATGCTCAAAGTGCTTTTGGAAAGTAGGGAAAAACCAAAAAGCAATCAGGCATCAAATACTCCTTGAAGCAAAAGTGAATGCATATATAAATGCTTCTACGACTTCTAACGAGACTAGTAGTATAGCTATCTCATTCGCGCATTTGATCAATTTGTTAACATACAAACTATCAAGAGCTTAGCCACAGAGAATACGCAAGTCTTGCTCATGCTCAAGAAAAAGAGCATGTACGCGTTCACAGATTAGAGTGGAAATAACTAAACTTTCTTTACTAATGAGTTGAGGTCTACAGAAATGCGCAAACTACGAATTTATGCCAGAGACAAGAACTTTCGCCTGATTTCTCCTTAACACAGAGCAACAGCCTTCCCTTCTTCGATCGGCGTCCACATCAAATTAAAGGAATTTCCCCCTTTTCACCTGTTGTCTCCATGCATCCTCAGATCGGTCGTCCAGTTTCTTCACTCTTAAACTTCTCTCTAATCAATGACATGCACACGATTGCTGGAATCCTCTCTTCTCTATACTTTGCCGTTGCGAATCAACTCTTCATAGATACACAGAAATCTGCCTCACTTCAATTCTATTACGAATGTCTACTCTTTGTCCATCAATTTCTATTTGCCTTTCTCCTCCCAAGGGATGTTCCCCTTTCCTGAACGAGCTACTATCTTTTATCTCGGAAGGTCGGATGACTCCTCCCACACGGGCGATTAGAAAACTGATAACTATTGGAGCATCTAGCATCGGCAAAGAAAAACAAGGATGAACAAAACAGTTTTTTGTGAAAGGAGTATAGCATAACTTTCTTTATGAGAACAAGCAGCAGAACAGAGCCTCCTTCTATATCGCTTATGTTTTATAACGATATTCCGAAATTCGAGGTGAATGATAAAATTAATGCTATATGTAATCGTTCTAAAGTCGTCAGAGAATATGATCGTCTAAATTCCAAAACTACCAATATTACATATTTTGATTTGCATGGTTCTGGATGTGGAACATAAGATTAAATGTTAAATCATTCATAAAACATGGGTTGCTATGCAAAACTGTTATGCATTACTTATTCATTTGATACCAAACAAAAAACCAAAATTCATTTGGAGATCACTAACCTGACTAAGTTATATTTGTGAAGTCACTTTCAATGCATTGCAATTTCAAATCCTTTGCGCATGAATGAATTGCTTAAATGTAGTCTCGCCCCAAACTTTATGTTATCATTAATGCAATATCTTGATTGACTTTAGCACATCTTGCATATTCAACTTAAAGCGAAACTTGGTAAATAAAGAATCTGCATGCAGCAAATGACGAAAAGTTGCACTTTAATTTAAATCAACCAAATCATTGTGAGTCAATCCCTAAACATACGTTGCAATCATCTGAGAAAAAGCAAAAGGTTTGTAAAAACTTAAATCCATGTATAGTATTTTAAAATTGTAACGTTAAATAATATATTGTAATGCGTAACTTCAATCTTGCTTATACGTTCTTCCAATATTTTTCTTGTTTAAATCAACTTCTTGTGCGAGAAAAAGAATTCAGATTCACAATTGCCAACTGTTTTACTGTGTTTGTATACTTCATAATCTCTCGTATGAGAAATCGCAGTGATGACAAAAAATAAATTTGAATACTTCTTAAGTTTCGCAGCTCTCAAACTTCACTTAAATGCATTTGAAATATTTTAAGAAATAGATGCAAGCGCAACGTTCAGGAAGTAATGGGCTCTTCAACAATGAGTATTAACAGAAAACCAATTAAGCTATTCTGAATTCATTATAACGGTAATGTCGCTATTGTCAGCAATTTTGCTTCTTTGATTTCCCATCAAATCAAGGAAAACAATCATAAGATGTGCAGAAACAAAGAGAAACATAACTGAATATTCCTACTTGATAGAGTCATCAATTTTAAAATCTTAAAATAATCACATATTTAACCATTCTTGATCAATTTGATAAAAACAGAAGAGTAGGATCATCAGAATTGAAGCGCAAGTTCAGAGTAGAAGTTTTACTCAAGAAGTAGTTGAAAGTATAACAACAGAAAATTGTCGGATCATCACGTTCTCTTTATTTGTCTGCGCTGTCATCAGAGATGTCTCCGAGCCTCAAGGTCGACGTTGATTGTCTGAAGATGAAGATTTGTATCAGATATCATCTATTAATCTCCTCTGATATGTCTGCTACTGGAGCCTCAGGAAGTCGACCGCGCCTTGCCTGATTATGCGCATCCCCTACTTTTCTGGTTCTTTCGAGCAAAACATGCGCCAACTCCATTTTTTCTGCTCTATGAGACCTCTTTGTCTTCTACTCAGACATGCGCCTATCGGGCCTCTGCTCAGCATGCGCGTCCTCACGCCCCCTCCTCCTCTTTTCCTCTGTCGAATCCTCTTCGATGTTTCTCCCCAGATTTTCAGCGCCCAAAAATCACGTTAAGTTGGCCCCCCTCGCATGAACTCTCCTCCATCAAGATATCGTTCCCCTCATCATGCAGTAAAACTGCTCCTTTCCTTTTTGCACGTTTAGTTTAAACAAGATCAGATTTTCCCAAGTGCTCACCTCCTCTTCCCTTTCGATGCCGTTTTCAGTCGCGAGCTCTCTCCTCCTTTGCATGTGCATAATTTCCGCTCATCGTGTGTCATCAAAGTCATTTGTTTCTAGTATCTTCTTTGGTTAGCGAGTTATTGTAAAAGTGAAAAACTCTTATCATGTGAGCTAATGGACTTCTCTTCATTCCAAGCTATGAGCATTGGATCCCAGTGCTAAGCCATATCATCATCAATACCCATGAAATCTTGCTTGAGAGCATAGCATCGCGTAATGCACTTGAATGTTTTCGAACTTCATCTATCTTCACAAGGGTTCCATTTTTCTCATCCAAAGTTGAAATTAGTGGGAGTAAATCAATCTGACATCCATCCCCACCAAACCTGTGCTTCCTCCGGATGTGCCAAACGTAGAGCTGTTTTCTTCTGAACGATAAAAGTCTATTTCATAACATAATGTATATTTATATAGATTTTTGTTATAGAATCTTCAAGTGCATAGGTAAAAAAGTAAAGTGCCTTATGCAAGGCTGCGTAATTAGCCCTATTTATATGCACACTTTGAAAATGCATGTATAAAACTAATGGTGCAATCAATAAAGAAAATAGCTTTTGATGACGAGGCTTGTGCACTCCCTCGCATACATAGCAATGTGAAAAATACATAAATCCTTACAGTCGCTCTTATGTGCATGGGTACATAAATTCTCTTCAAAGTATCCATGGACTTTGTCAAAAGAGATGATAAACAATGGTTCTAGTGGTAATTACACCACGTATATGTCTATACTCATAGACTGTGATTAAATACACTTATAACATTTTTTATCATGTGAAAACATTTATGCTCCTTTCGATAAAGTCCTTACGAAACTTTTAGTAAATGTAAAATTGTCATAACAATCAGTACAACAAATCGTACTTGTTTCTCCCTGACATCAATAATCAGATCAGCATGCTCAAAGTGATTTTGGAAAGTAGCGAAAAACCAAAAAGAAATCAGGCATCAAGTACTCCTTGAAGCAAAAGTGAATGCATATATAAATGCTTCTACGACTTCTAGCGAGACTAGTAGTCTAGCTATCTCATTCGCGCATTTGATCAATTTGTTAACATACAAACTATCAAGAGCTTCGCCACAGAGAATATGCAAGTCTTGCTCATGCTCAAGAAAAAGAGCATGTACGCGTTCACAGATTAGAGTTGAAATAATGAAACATTCTTTACTAATGAGTTGAGGTCTACAGAAATGCGCAAACTACGAATTTATCCCAGAAACAAAAACTTTCGCCTGACTTCTCTTTAACACAGAGCAACAGCCTTGCCTTCTTCGATCGGCGTCCAGATCAAATTAAAGGAATTTCCCCCTTTTCACCTGTTGTCTCCATGCATCCTCAGATCGGTCGTCCAGTTTCTTCACTCTTAAACTTCTCTCTAATCAATGACATGACAACGATTGCTGGAATCCTCTCTTCTCTATACTTTGCCGTTGCGAATCAACTCTTCATAGATAGACAGAAATCTGCCTCACTTCAATTCTATTATGAATGTCTACTCTTTGTCCATCAATTTCTATTAGCCTTTCTCGTCCCAAGGGATGTTCCCCTTTCCTGAACGAGCTACTATCTTTTATCTCCGAAGGTAGGATGACTCCTCCCACACGGGCGATTAGAAAAGTGATAATTGTTGGAGCATCTAGCATCGGCAAAGAAAAACAAGGATGAACAAAACAGTTTTCTGTGAAAGGATATAGCATAAGTTTCTTTATCAGAACAAGCAGCAGAACAGAGCCTCCTTCTATATCACTTATGTTTTATAACGATATTCCCAAATTCGAGGTGAATGATAAAATTAATGCTATATGTAATCGTTCTAAAGTCGTCAGAGAATATGATCGTCTAAACTCCAAACCTACCAATATTACATATTTTGATTCGCATGGTTCTGGATGTGGAACATAAGATTAAATGTTAAATCATTCATAAAACATGGGTTGCTATGCAACACTGTTAAGCATTACTTATTCATTTGATACCAAACAACAAACCAAATTCATTTGGAGATCACTAACTTGACTAAGTTATATTTGTGAAGTCACTTTCAATGCATTGCAATTTCAAATCCTCTGCGCATGAATGAATTGCTTAAATGTAATCTCGCCCCAAACTTTATGTTATCATTAATGCAATATCTTGATTGAATTTAGCACACCTTGCATATTCAACTTAAAGCGAAACTTAGTAAATAAAGAATTTGCATGCAGCAAATGACGAAAAGTTGCACTTTAATTTAAATCAACCAAATCATTGTGCATCAATCCCTTAACATACGTTGCAATCATCTGAGAAAAAGCAAAAGGTTTGTAAAAACTTAAATCCATGTATAGACTTTTAAAATCGTAACGTTAAATAATATATTGTAATGCGTAACTTCAATCTTGCTTATACGTTCTTCGAATATTTTTCTTGTTCAAATCAACATCTTGTGCGAAAAATAGAATTTCAGATTCACAATTGCCAACTGTTTTACTGTGTTTATATACTTCATAATCTCTCGTATGAGAAATCGCAGTGATGACAAAAAATAAATTTGAATACTTCTTAAGTTTCGCAGCTCTCAAACTTCACTTAAATGCATTTGAAATATTTTAAGAAATAGATGCAAGCGCAACGTTCAGGAAGTAATGGGCTCTTCAACAATGAGTATTAACAGAAAACCAATTAAGCTATTCTGAATTCATTATAACGGTAACGTCGCTATTGTCAGCAATTTCGCTTCTTTGATTTCCCATCAAATCAAGGAAAACAATCAGAAGATAAGATGTGCAGAAACAAAAAGAAACATAACTGAATATTCCTACTTGATAGAGTCATCAAATTTAAAATCTTAAAATAATCACATATTTAACCATTCTCGATCAATTTGATAAAAATAGAAGAGTAGGATCATCAAAATTGAAGCGCAAGTTCAGAGTAGAAGTTTTACTCAAGAAGTAGTTGAAAGTATAACAACGGAAAATTGTCGGATCATCACGTTCTCTTTATTTGTCTCCTCTCTCATCATAGATGTCTCCGAGCCTCAAGGTCCACGTTGATTGTCTGAAGATGAAGATTTGCGTTAGATATCATCTACTAATCTCCTCCGATATGTCAGCTAGTGGAGCGTCAGGAAATCGACCGCGCCTTGCCTGATTATGCACATCCCCTACTTCTCTGGTTCTTTCCAGCAAAACATGCGCCAACTCCCTTTTTTCTGCTCTATGAGACCTCTTTGTCTTCTACTCAGACATGCGCCTATCGAGCCTCTGCTCAGCATGCGCGTCCTCACGGCCCCTCCTCCTCTTTTCCTCTGTCGAATCCTCTTCGATGTTTCTCCCGAGATTTTCAGCGCCCAAAAATCACGTTAAGTTGGCCCCCCTCGCATGAACTCTCCTCCATCAATATATCATTCCCCTCATCATGCAGTAAAATTTCTCCTTTCCTTTTTGCACGTTTAGTTTAAACAAGATCAGATTTTCCCAAGTGCTCACCTCCTCTTCCCTTTCGATGCCGTTTTGAGTCGTGAGCTCTCGCCTCCTTTGCATGTGCATAATTTCCGCTCATCGTGTGTCATCAAAGTCATTTGTTTCTAGTATCTCCTTTGGTTAGCGAGTTATTGCAAAAGTGAAAAACTCTTATCATGTGAGCTAATGGACTTCTCTTCATTCCAAGCTATGAGCATTGGATCCTAGTGCTAAGCCATATCATCATCAATACCCATGAAATCTTACTTGAGAGCATAGGATCGCGTAATGCACTTGAATGTTTCCGAACTTCATCTCTCTTAACAAGGGTTCCATTTTTCTCATCCAAAGTTGAAATTAGTGGGAGTAAATCACTCTGATAGCGGGGAACAGAGGGAGAGAGAGAGAGAGAGAGAGAGAGAGAGAGAGAGGGGGAAATGGGGTGGCTGTAGGGGGCTGAGGGGCGGGGGTGGTGCAGGGGGGTTGAGGGGCGGGGAGGTGGGGTCAATGGGGGGAGGCAGTGGGTCAACGGGGGGAGGCCGAGAAGAGAGAGAGAGAGAGAGAGAGAGAGAGAGAGAGAGAGAGAGAGAGAGAGAGAGAGAGAGAGAGAGAGAGAGAGAGAGAGAGAGAGAGAGAGAGAGAGAGAAAGAGAGAGAGAGAGAGAGAGAGACAGGGGAGATGGGGTGGCCGCGGGGGGCTCAAAGGCGAGGAGGTGCGGGGGGGCTGAGGGGAGGTGTGGGGGGCTGAGGGGCGTGGGTGGTGTGGGGGGGTTGAGGGGCAGGGAGGAGGGGTCAATTGGGGGGGGGGCGGGGGGTCAACGGGGGTAGGCGGGGAAGAGAGAGAGAGAGCGAGAGAGAGAGAGAGAGGGAGAGAGAGAGAGAGAGAGGGGTGGGGGTGGTGTGGGGGGGGGGGGGGGGGGGGTTGAGGGGCAGGGAGGTGGGGTCAATGGGGGGAGGCGGGGGGTCAACGGTGGGGAGGCGGTGTAGGCGCGAAAGGTACGATCGGTGAATCATGCCAACCACAGGAATTACGGCGCACGCGGGGTGCTTAGAGCATTCTCAGGTAATTAGAAGAAGGGTTTTCAAGACCATATATAAACTCAGAAAGAATATTAGTGCTTAATCATTTATCTTATTAGTTCGAATTTTAGCTTCTCATCATTCAATTAGCGAAGAAAATCCATCTATGAGAAAACTTTCAAAAAAAACTAGTCAATATATTATGTTTTGTTACTCTATGTTCTCTTAAGATCGAACGAAGGCATCTTCATAAGTTTTTCTATGTAGTGCATTCACGCATAGAGATCACTTTTATGTTCTAACGAAGCAAGCTCAGGTATAATGACTATCCAAATCATGATATTTGATTAATACTTTAAGAGTAGAAATCTTATCATAAATATATGTTTACTTATGAAAGATTCAAAAGCATTGCCGCTCATTAAATTCACTCCATAAAATGCAATTATGTTTCTGTTCATTAATAAAATAATGACCATAAAATTCAATCGTGTGTCTGTTTATTAATATGTATAATGACCATGAAGTTCACGTATGTCTCACAAGTAAAAAACAACCTTCTTTTGAGTGAGCGTGGATGTGAGGAATAAAGATGGCCGGTGCCAAAATGATGAATCAAACATAGGGAAAAGAACTCAAAACAATGATCAAATATCAATACTTTATGGCAAGGAAACAAAACTTTTATGATTCTTAATCACATAAACATCTTCGAAATTCAAAATCGAAAAGAACCAATCATTCATTCTTACATCAATGGGTTATAAAGCATGTGTATTCTTATAAAAGCATCGCAATTCATAAAACAAAATTAAGCTGCAATACATCAAAACAAGCAAGTACTATTTCATCAAAGTTTTTGATTCGTGAAATAAGTATTATCTAACTCAATCTTCAAACATCATTTCTAACAAAAGAAACATAACTTCTTTTACTTCAATTGATTTAGAGCTTCACTAAGTTTATTTGAACTCTAAGCATCAATACTTTATTGCAACGAAACAAAACTTTTATTATTCTTAATCACATAAACATCTTCGAAATTCAAAATCGAAAAGAACCAATCATTCATGCTTACATCAATGGGTTATAAAGCATGTGTATTCTTATAAAAGCATCGCAATTCATAAAACAAAATTAAGCTGCAATACATCAAAACAAGCAAGTACTATTTCATCAAAGTTTTTGATTCGTGAAATAAATATTATCTAACTCAATCTTCAAACATCATTTCTAACAAAAGAAACATAACTTCTTTTACTTCAATTGATTTAGAGCTTCACTAAGTTTATTTGAACTCTAAGCATCTCAGAATAGTTACTTTTAAAACAACAGACTAATATTATTATTCCTGAATTCCACATGGTTTATGAATTCTCTTCAAAGTATCCATGGACTTTGTCAAAAGAGATGATCAATAATGGTTCTCGTGGTAATTACACCACGTATATGTCTATACTCATAGACTGTGATTAAATACACTTATAACATTTTTTATCATGTGAAAACATTTACGCTCCTTTCGATAAAGTCCTTACGAAACTTTTAGTAAATGTAAAACTGTCATAACAATCAGTACAACAAATCGTACTTGTTTCTCCCTGACATCAATAATCAGATCAGCATGCTCAAAGTGATTTTGGAAAGTAGGGAAAAACCAAAAAGCAATCAGGCATCAAATACTCCTTGAAGCAAAAGTGAATGCATATATAAATGCTTCTACGACTTCTAACGAGACTAGTAGTATAGCTATCTCATTCGCGCATTTGATCAATTTGTTAACATACAAACTATCAAGAGCTTAGCCACAGAGAATACGCAAGTCTTGCTCATGCTCAAGAAAAAGAGCATGTACGCGTTCACAGATTAGAGTGGAAATAACTAAACTTTCTTTACTAATGAGTTGAGGTCTACAGAAATGCGCAAACTACGAATTTATGCCAGAGACAAGAACTTTCGCCTGATTTCTCCTTAACACAGAGCAACAGCCTTCCCTTGTTCGATCGGCGTCCACATCAAATTAAAGGAACTTCCCCCTTTTCACCTGTTGTCTCCATGCATCCTCAGATCGGTCGTCCAGTTTCTTCACTCTTAAACTTCTCTCTAATCAATGACATGCACACGATTGCTGGAATCCTCTCTTCTCTATACTTTGCCGTTGCGAATCAACTCTTCATAGATAGACAGAAATCTGTCTCACTTCAATTCTATTATGAATGTCTACTCTTTGTCCATCAATTTCTATTTGCCTTTCTCCTCCCAAGGGATGTTCCCCTTTCCTGAACGAGCTACTATCTTTTATCTCGGAAGGTCGGATGACTCCTCCCACACGGGCGATTAGAAAACTGATAACTATTGGAGCATCTAGCATCGGCAAAGAAAAACAAGGATGAACAAAACAGTTTTTTGTGAAAGGAGTATAGCATAACTTTCTTTATGAGAACAAGCAGCAGAACAGAGCCTCCTTCTATATCGCTTATGTTTTATAACGATATTCCGAAATTCGAGGTGAATGATAAAATTAATGCTATATGTAATCCTTCTAAAGTCGTCAGAGAATATGATCGTCTAAATTCCAAACCTACCAATATTACATATTTTGATTTGCATGGTTCTGGATGTGGAACATAAGATTAAATGTTAAATCATTCATAAAACATGGGTTGCTATGCAAAACTGTTATGCATTACTTATTCATTTGATACCAAACAACAAACCAAAATTCATTTGGAGATCACTAACTTGACTAAGTTATATTTGTGAAGTCACTTTCAATGCATTGCAATTTCAAATCCTTTGCGCATGAATGAATTGCTTAAATGTAGTCTCGCCCCAAACTTTATGTTATCATTAATGCAATATCTTGATTGACTTTAGCACATCTTGCATATTCAACTTAAAGCGAAACTTGGTAAATAAAGAATCTGCATGCAGCAAATGACGAAAAGTTGCACTTTAATTTAAATCAACCAAATCATTGTGAGTCAATCCCTAAACATACGTTGCAATCATCTGAGAAAAAGCAAAAGGTTTGTAAAAACTTAAATCCATGTATAGTATTTTAAAATTGTAACGTTAAATAATATATTGTAATGCGTAACTTCAATCTTGCTTATACGTTCTTCCAATATTTTTCTTGTTTAAATCAACTTCTTGTGCGAGAAAAAGAATTCAGATTCACAATTGCCAACTGTTTTACTGTGTTTGTATACTTCATAATCTCTCGTATGAGAAATCGCAGTGATGACAAAAAATAAATTTGAATACTTCTTAAGTTTCGCAGCTCTCAAACTTCACTTAAATGCATTTGAAATATTTTAAGAAATAGATGCAAGCGCAACGTTCAGGAAGTAATGGGCTCTTCAACAATGAGTATTAACAGAAAACCAATTAAGCTATTCTGAATTCATTATAACGGTAATGTCGCTATTGTCAGCAATTTTGCTTCTTTGATTTCCCATCAAATCAAGGAAAACAATCATAAGATGTGCAGAAACAAAGAGAAACATAACTGAATATTCCTACTTGATAGAGTCATCAATTTTAAAATCTTAAAATAATCACCTATTTAACCATTCTTGATCAATTTGATAAAAACAGAAGAGTAGGATCATCAGAATTGAAGCGCAAGTTCAGAGTAGAAGTTTTACTCAAGAAGTAGTTGAAAGTATAACAACAGAAAATTGTCGGATCATCACGTTCTCTTTATTTGTCTGCGCTGTCATCAGAGATGTCTCCGAGCCTCAAGGTCGACGTTGATTGTCTGAAGATGAAGATTTGTATCAGATATCATCTATTAATCTCCTCTGATATGTCTGCTACTGGAGCCTCAGGAAGTCGACCGCGCCTTGCCTGATTATGCGCATCCCCTACTTTTCTGGTTCTTTCGAGCAAAACATGCGCCAACTACATTTTTTCTACTCTATGAGACCTCTTTGTCTTCTACTCAGACATGCGCCTATCGGGCCTCTGCTCAGCATGCGCGTCCTCACGCCCCCTCCTCCTCTTTTCCTCTGTCGAATCCTCTTCGATGTTTCTCCCCAGATTTTCAGCGCCCAAAAATCACGTTAAGTTGGCCCCCCTCGCATGAACTCTCCTCCATCAAGATATCGTTCCCCTCATCATGCAGTAAAACTGCTCCTTTCCTTTTTGCACGTTTAGTTTAAACAAGATCAGATTTTCCCAAGTGCTCACCTCCTCTTCCCTTTCGATGCCGTTTTCAGTCGCGAGCTCTCTCCTCCTTTGCATGTGCATAATTTCCGCTCATCGTGTGTCATCAAAGTCATTTGTTTCTAGTATCTTCTTTGGTTAGCGAGTTATTGTAAATGTGAAAAACTCTTATCATGTGAGCTAATGGACTTCTCTTCATTCCAAGCTATGAGCATTGGATCCCAGTGCTAAGCCATATCATCATCAATACCCATGAAATCTTGCTTGAGAGCATAGCATCGCGTAATGCACTTGAATGTTTTCGAACTTCATCTATCTTCACAAGGGTTCCATTTTTCTCATCCAAAGTTGAAATTAGTGGGAGTAAATCAATCTGACATCCATCCCCACCAAACCTGTGCTTCCTCCGGATGTGCCAAACGTAGACCTGTTTTCTTCTGAACGATAAAAGTCTATTTCATAACATAATGTATATTTATATAGATTTTTGTTATAGAATCTTCAAGTGCATAGGTAAAAAAGTAAAGTGCCTTATGCAAGGCTGCGTAATTAGCCCTATTTATATGCACACTTTGAAAATGCATGTATAAAACTAATGGTGCAATCAATAAAGAAAATAGCTTTTGATGACGAGGCTTGTGCACTCCCTCGCATACATAGCAATGTGAAAAATACATAAATCCTTACAGTCGCTCTTATGTGCATGGGTACATGAATTCTCTTCAAAGTATCCATGGACTTTGTCAAAAGAGATGATAAACAATGGTTCTAGTGGTAATTACACCACGTATATGTCTATACTCATAGACTGTGATTAAATACACTTATAACATTTTTTATCATGTGAAAACATTTATGCTCCTTTCGATAAAGTCCTTACGAAACTTTTAGTAAATGTAAAATTGTCATAACAATCAGTACAACAAATCGTACTTGTTTCTCCCTGACATCAATAATCAGATCAGCATGCTCAAAGTGATTTTGGAAAGTAGCGAAAAACCAAAAAGAAATCAGGCATCAAGTACTCCTTGAAGCAAAAGTGAATGCATATATAAATGCTTCTACGACTTCTAGCGAGACTAGTAGTCTAGCTATCTCATTCGCGCATTTGATCAATTTGTTAACATACAAACTATCAAGAGCTTCGCCACAGAGAATATGCAAGTCTTGCTCATGCTCAAGAAAAAGAGCATGTACGCGTTCACAGATTAGAGTTGAAATAATGAAACATTCTTTACTAATGAGTTGAGGTCTACAGAAATGCGCAAACTACGAATTTATCCCAGAAACAAACCTTTCGCCTGACTTCTCTTTAACACAGAGCAACAGCCTTGCCTTCTTCGATCGGCGTCCAGATCAAATTAAAGGAATTTCCCCCTTTTCACCTGTTGTCTCCATGCATCCTCAGATCGGTCGTCCAGTTTCTTCACTCTTAAACTTCTCTCTAATCAATGACATGACAACGATTGCTGGAATCCTCTCTTCTCTATACTTTGCCGTTGTGAATCAACTCTTCATAGATAGACAGAAATCTGCCTCACTTCAATTCTATTATGAATGTCTACTCTTTGTCCATCAATTTCTATTAGCCTTTCTCGTCCCAAGGGATGTTCCCCTTTCCTGAACGAGCTACTATCTTTTATCTCCGAAGGTAGGATGACTCCTCCCACACGGGCGATTAGAAAAGTGATAATTGTTGGAGCATCTAGCATCGGCAAAGAAAAACAAGGATGAACAAAACAGTTTTCTGTGAAAGGATATAGCATAAGTTTCTTTATCAGAACAAGCAGCAGAACAGAGCCTCCTTCTATATCACTTATGTTTTATAACGATATTCCCAAATTCGAGGTGAATGATAAAATTAATGCTATATGTAATCGTTCTAAAGTCGTCAGAGAATATGATCGTCTAAACTCCAAACCTACCAATATTACATATTTTGATTCGCATGGTTCTGGATGTGGAACATAAGATTAAATGTTAAATCATTCATAAAACATGGGTTGCTATGCAACACTGTTAAGCATTACTTATTCATTTGATACCAAACAACAAACCAAATTCATTTGGAGATCACTAACTTGACTAAGTTATATTTGTGAAGTCACTTTCAATGCATTGCAATTTCAAATCCTCTGCGCATGAATGAATTGCTTAAATGTAATCTCGCCCCAAACTTTATGTTATCATTAATGCAATATCTGGATTGAATTTAGCACACCTTGCATATTCAACTTAAAGCGAAACTTAGTAAATAAAGAATTTGCATGCAGCAAATGACGAAAAGTTGCACTTTAATTTAAATCAACCAAATCATTGTGCATCAATCCCTTAACATACGTTGCAATCATCTGAGAAAAAGCAAAAGGTTTGTAAAAACTTAAATCCATGTATAGACTTTTAAAATCGTAACGTTAAATAATATATTGTAATGCGTAACTTCAATCTTGCTTATACGTTCTTCCAATATTTTTCTTGTTCAAATCAACATCTTGTGCGAAAAATAGAATTTCAGATTCACAATTGCCAACTGTTTTACTGTGTTTGTATACTTCATAATCTCTCGTATGAGAAATCGCAGTGATGACAAAAAATAAATTTGAATACTTCTTAAGTTTCGCAGCTCTCAAACTTCACTTAAATGCATTTGAAATATTTTAAGAAATAGATGCAAGCGCAACGTTCAGGAAGTAATGGGCTCTTCAACAATGAGTATTAACAGAAAACCAATTAAGCTATTCTGAATTCATTATAACGGTAACGTCGCTATTGTCAGCAATTTCGCTTCTTTGATTTCCCATCAAATCAAGGAAAACAATCAGAAGATAAGATGTGCAGAAACAAAAAGAAACATAACTGAATATTCCTACTTGATAGAGTCATCAAATTTAAAATCTTAAAATAATCACATATTTAACCATTCTCGATCAATTTGATAAAAATAGAAGAGTAGGATCATCAAAATTGAAGCGCAAGTTCAGAGTAGAAGTTTTACTCAAGAAGTAGTTGAAAGTATAACAACGGAAAATTGTCGGATCATCACGTTCTCTTTATTTGTCTCCTCTCTCATCATAGATGTCTCCGAGCCTCAAGGTCGACGTTGATTGTCTGAAGATGAAAATTTGCGTTAGATATCATCTACTAATCTCCTCCGATATGTCAGCTAGTGGAGCGTCAGGAAATCGACCGCGCCTTGCCTGATTATGCACATCCCCTACTTCTCTGGTTCTTTCCAGCAAAACATGCGCCAACTCCCTTTTTTCTGCTCTATGAGACCTCTTTGTCTTCTACTCAGACATGCGCCTATCGAGCCTCTGCTCAGCATGCGCGTCCTCACGGCCCCTCCTCCTCTTTTCCTCTGTCGAATCCTCTTCGATGTTTCTCCCGAGATTTTCAGCGCCCAAAAATCACGTTAAGTTGGCCCCCCTCGCATGAACTCTCCTCCATCAATATATCATTCCCCTCATCATGCAGTAAAATTTCTCCTTTCCTTTTTGCACGTTTAGTTTAAACAAGATCAGATTTTCCCAAGTGCTCACCTCCTCTTCCCTTTCGATGCCGTTTTGAGTCGTGAGCTCTCGCCTCCTTTGCATGTGCATAATTTCCGCTCATCGTGTGTCATCAAAGTCATTTGTTTCTAGTATCTCCTTTGGTTAGCGAGTTATTGCAAAAGTGAAAAACTCTTATCATGTGAGCTAATGGACTTCTCTTCATTCCAAGCTATGAGCATTGGATCCTAGTGCTAAGCCATATCATCATCAATACCCATGAAATCTTACTTGAGAGCATAGGATCGCGTAATGCACTTGAATGTTTCCGAACTTCATCTCTCTTAACAAGGGTTCCATTTTTCTCATCCAAAGTTGAAATTAGTGGGAGTAAATCACTCTGACAGCGGGGAACAGAGGGAGAGAGAGAGAGAGGAAGATGGGATGGCCGCAAGGGGCTGAGGGGCGGGGAGATGGTGCGAGGGGGCTGAGGGGAGGTGTGGGGGGCTGAGGGGCGGGGGTGGTGCGGGGGGGTTGAGGGGTGGGGAGGTGGGGTCAATGGGAGGAGGCAGGGGGTCAATGATGGGGAGGCCAGGAAGAGAGCGAGAGAGAGAGAGAGAGAGAGAGAGAGAGAGAGAGAGAGAGAGAGAGAGAGAGAGAGAGAGTGAGAGAGAGATAGAGACAGAGAGAGAGGGGAGATAGGGTGGCAGGGGAGGCCAGGAAGAGAGCGAGAGAGAGAGAGAGAGAGAGAGAGAGAGAGAGAGAG